>PVJH01005351.1:0-113388 GCA_004026705.1 Nesogale talazaci | reverse complement strand
TAAAAAGTTTGGAAATGGTGTGTTTTTTATATGTGCACATCCATGAATATGCATACATAATCCATAAAAATACAACTATAATATCTTAGGTTAAGTTTTGTGGAAGTAGAATTGTAGACAAAGATTCTTTTGCATATAATTTAGTCTGGGGAGATATCAATAAGGGAGAAAGATAAGCACAAAAGACAGTGGAGGAAAAGCAAGGCGGAACTGAGGTTCCCCAAGTCCGACCTCCTGGCAGGAAACCTGGTGACTTAGCGGGTTACTTATCAAGCTGCTTACACTAAGGCCATTAATGGGAAATAGTCACTCCACTGCTGGACAGTAAGATTGGGCTATCTGCTCCCTTAACGATTGAAAATCTCTGAATGTACAGTGACAATGCTACTCTGTCCTATATGGTCCCAGAAGTGACTCACTGGCTGTGGCTTGGTTTGGCTTAACCTGCCAAGCAGCTCCTGTAGCGGCAATATCCCATCAGAGAGGGGGACCGCCAGGAACCATAATGTTCTAGTAGTAAAAATTATTGGTAATCATTTTTTCAATAACTATTAAGCACAGATTCCATATCAAGAATTGTGTCACATCCTAGCATCTAGGATTATAGTTTACTAGGTCAAAGATCAATTGATCAACACACATACATAGCTTATATGTGATGGAATACTTTTGTGAAAGGAAAAGGGGTCAATTCTACCATTAGCCAAATCAATTCCTTGGCTTGTACTCAGTTCCGTTGACTTGGAAGTTCTCCAGATTTATTGATTTGTCAACCACCAAGCCAGCCTAAGAATTTAGAACGAGATGACCTGAGTATATAGATATACACTGGGTTTGATTCACAGTTCAAAGGGAATCTTGAATATACCAATATATATTTAAAAGATGTAACATGTATTGCAACTTTAAGACTTGCAATTGTAAGAATAATTATGTGAAATGGCATCAAACCATGGCAACTATGCTATTGATATGGAAATAAAGTTATGTTTTATGAAGAAGAGACTTTAGCAGAATCTTGACAAAACTAGCCAAGCAAAACAATTTCTAATCTCCTACTGACTTCTACATGTTCTCATTTTAGATGATGTTTTTAAAATTTGAATGATTAAAATAATAAGCCATGCAACCTAATTTAGTGAGACTTGTTGACATCTATTAATAGTGAAGAACAGTGAACAAAAATCCCTGTATATTCATGATCTTCCACTATCTCTGTTTCATTGTCTTTTTTTCCGAGGGCAGACAATTTCGACCAGCTCAATCCAAGCTGAAAGTGCAGAGATAAGCTTGTGACTCAAATGCTTTAACACCATCCCTGTCTGTGCCTCACGACTAGCCTGGGAGCAACCTATCACTCCCATCCTATCTCATACCAAATTCCTTACACTGGAGGCAAACTCATCATGTTCCCTACCCCACCATGTTCCCTGTTCCACTAACTCCTACACCAAGAGCTGAGAGTACTTGTCTTCTATTGTCCTCTCACCACAGGTGTTGGATTTAATTCTAACGTAAATCATCAAACCTCATGTATTTAGGAAGGCCTAGATGGAACAAATACTTAAGCACGTGGCAAGTAGCAGAAATCTAATATCAGAAGCCCTAACAGGGGTGACGCTGTGAGTCAGAATCACCGCCGTGGCCCATGGAGTTTCATTTAGTACACTTCAGAGGGACCCTAGTGCCACAGTAGGTTAAGGGTTCGGCTGCATAATTGCGCCATCTATGAGTGAACCCACCAGTATCTCCATGAAAGAAATGAGATGTCATCTGCTTCCATAAAAACCTAGTTTCAGATATGTGATTGAAGCACGTTCAGGCTTATTGGGAGGAGCGTTGATTTTGATTTGACATTTACCTCTAGTTGTGATTTAATGATACTCTTCTCCTCCTAATTCTGATGTTGTGTTCCATATTACTTCTTCTCAAGCATGAGTGTGTGTTCAAATAATAATAATAATAATAACAACAAACTCTTTTAAAAAACCAATAGTTCACTGCCATCAATTTGCCCTTAGCTCTTGGTGTTAGATGTTATCGAGCTGGTTCCAATATGCAGCAACCTGATGCACAACAGAACGAAACAGTCCAATCTCGCTCCCTCCTCGCACTTGTTCCCACACTCAGGCCAATGCTGATGGTACCAGGTGAGCCCGGCTGATTGAGGGCCTTTCTCTTTTTGCTGGCCCTCTACTTTACCAAGCATCAAGTCCTTGTCCAGGGCCTGGACACTCCTGGGACAAGAGGGAACATCCAAAATTCCTTGTCAGCATCATCATTCAAAAGCACGAATTCTTCAGTTTTCCTGATTCAATGTCCAACGTGTATATGAGATCAATGAAGAGACCAAGGCACACCTTAGTCTTCAAAGTAACAAGCTTGCTTTTCAGAATTTTATAGAGTCCTTGGGCAGCATATTTACTCAATGCAACATGTTCTTTGATTTCTTGGTTGTTCTTCCATAAGCTATTCTTGATTTGGGATCCAGGCAAGTCAAAATCCTTGACAACTTCAACTTTTTCTCTATTTATCATGATTATACTATTCTCCTTGAGCAACCCTGTTGGTATTTGAAATATCAGCGATGTAGCTTCCAGCATCTCAGCAACACACAGGACAGACCACTAGCGTATAACCAACTGACAGACAAGTGGTGTCATTTCCCTCCCAATGCACCACCCACTGTCATCGAGCAAACTCAAAACTCATTGAGTTTATTCCAACTCTCAGAGACCCCAGAATTTTACAAAGCACAATGGTTTGTTAAAATGTGGATTTTAATTCATTAGTTCTGGAAAGAACCTAGAATTCTACATTTATAATTACTACCAGAGCTGCTAACCTGAAAAATCATACTTTGAATAGCAAAAGTGGAGTCTGTTGATTGACAAATGTGGTTGTCATAATTACCCACAAATACCGAATCTCATCGCTGGATAGCCAGGTTTTCTTGGCATTGGACTCAATTTGTTTTTGAAGAATTTTAAAAGCTCTTCAATTGATTCTAATGGCCAACAAGGCTTGAGGAAGCCTGGTGTAATATACACCTGTTATCAAGTTCTCATAATTAAACCTTCATAAAGGTCCTTGATTATTCTACTGGCCTGTGCAGTGCCAGTTGCCATAGTCTACACACTATGTTTCTTGCTAGTCTAGTTCCTCCTACACAAGTAATTATGGACAGTCTAGTTTCCTCCATTCCCCCACCTCCTCCTCCCACTAAATCAGACACCAGAGCTCTTTCTTCCTTTGGGCCCTGCTTAATTTTGAAAGATATGCTTGATGCTAATTATAGGGCTGGGCTACCTAGATCTTCTGAATATTATTGGCTTTGTGATTTCCTGTCATGGCATAACTCTCATGTCCATCAAGTGTTGTGTGACATTCCTTAGCTACATAGTAAATACTTGATGACATAATGTGGAATGGAGACAATGATGCATTAATTCAATAAATCTTCATTTATTGAAGTACTTCTCACATATTAGTCAATAATTTAGGAACTGAGAATACATTTAGTAAACAAATCAAAAGAAATTAACAAAACTTACAGACATTAACAAGAGACAGTGGAGGGGAGAGAGTAAGGACATGAATGCCTATGCTATCTCAAATAATGATGAAAATCATAAAGATAAGTAATGAAAAAGTAAAGATTGAGGAGTAAATGAATGAGTAAAGATTGAGAAGTCTGTAACTTCATACTGGAGTCTTATAGAGGAAGGAGCTCCTGAGGAGGAAACATGAGCCAAGATGAAGGTAAAGCTAAGGCACAGGCTGCATACTTCTCTGCAAGGAAAAGGTGTCTCAGCCATAGAGATCCCTAGTGGGAGCCATGTCTCTGGAGGTTGAATGTGGAGGACAGGGTTGCTACGAGCCTAAATCAACGCCTCAGCCCCTGAGTTTGGAGATTTTGGAAGGAAGTCCTTGTGCACAGAGCAGAGTGACAAAAGGGGTGTGTTCAGAGAAGTGGTCGAGGTGGGGAGAGACCAGATTAGGACTTTTATTCTGAGTGATTGGGGAATCTTTGGAGGAATTTACCTAGCAGACTTAAAAATAATCAACATGGCTATAATAGATTTGTCTTTTCTATCAAATAGACCAATTATTAATCTCTTCCTTTCCATTATTTGCCCAACTTTGACTGCTTTAAGACATATTGCAAACTTTGACTGTTTTTAAGACATATTGCAAAAGTGCTTCCAAGTCCACAGTGTTCCCTAGTTTTGTCTAGCCTGAGTCCTAATCCACATCAAGAAATAGCAAGATTTGATAAGGGGGGGGGGGCTTCATTTTGCATTTTCTTCTCTCTATCTCATTCATCAAGATCCTCTCCACCATTTCCTCCCTGTTTCCTCTTTCCATTTTACCTTTTGGGCTAACTCTTCTAAATTTTGACTGTAGAGAAGTCCTGCCCTTTTGATCTGAGATTGGTTGGTTACTCTCAGGTGTGCATTATTATTTCCATTATAGACCTACTTATTGATTGTCTAAAATTGAGCATGCAGTGAGTTCAGATATTTTTAAAATGTGGATATGGATAAGAGAATCTCCCATTGAAAAGGTATGCTCAAATGTCTTACACATCTCATTTAATGCAAATCTAGTACCTCAAACATAATATGACCAAAGCAAGACCACTAGTTTTCTATACTTAATCAATTTCTCCCAATTACAGCAAATAGAACCACCACTTATCCAGTTAATTAAGTCAAAAACCAAGCTTCTATCACAATTACAGATTGAGACTCTTCACATTCAACCTGGCATGAAATCCAATTGAATTTACGTCCAAAATTTTTCACAAATCAACCACTTTTCAGGACTTTTCTCCATAGTGACAAACCTAATTCAAGTCCCTGCCATGTTTGTACAGGTTAATCCTACACTAAAATGAAGATGGATTTGTAAGTTACAGGAATAGCTATGGAGATCAAGAAAGAAGTCTGGACTTGACACATCTATGGAAAAGATTTACAAAGGATGGTGGTATAGAACACCCTCGGACTACAGGAGGTCACCTAGAACATGGATGAACAAGCATTGTTGTTGCATCCATTCCAATTCAATGTCTAGCTAGATTCTCCTGTTTCTCTGTTTCTCCTCTTGTCTCATTTGGGTCATTGTCCAAAACAAATGAAAACAGCAAGAAAGCACAGTACTCCTTCTAAAGCTTAATCATGTTAGATCATTTCCACCCTTACAATTTTGTGGCTACTTAGCACATTGACACAGTCAAAGTTTATATTATTAAATGATATATGTAGATTATATAAACTCGCTGATTTCTGGTTCCAACATACATTTTTGAGTTCATTTTACTCCATGTTCCCACCACTGTAATCCCACCTACCTAGTGTTCAGTTGTCTCCATACTGTGGAAGACAAACAATGTTGATGTCCTGATCTTACCCTCCTCTTGCAGCTGCTGATAAGAGGCAACAACATCCTGTCTTAAACACTAATGCTTTACTTCTAATGTTCTCAAGGGCTTCCTTTAATTCCTCCAGACTTTCAATGGGCCTCTATAGATACAATCTGCAACTGCTGGAGGATCTCAACACCCTGAGAGCATCACTCACCCAGCACAAGATTAGAGATGGGGGGTACACAGCCTATACGGGTGCTCATATCCATACATTGGCAGGATGCTTTCAAGTTGTATTCCAAGTGGTGTTTCAAGGAAATAAGCTCCAGTGGAAATGCCCCTTCTTATCTATACCAATAGCCCACTCACAACACATTAGTTATGAGCTTTCCTTTCTTTGACCCACTTTCTCCATTTTCTTCTTGGTGTTTGTATGATGTGGCCTCCCCCCAAATTACACGTACCAAAGTAAGTCCTTATTTTGGAAGAAGTACAATCGAAAGCATATGCCAAGCTAGTTCCCATCCTTGGGCTTCTTTGTGCTGTCTTCGACTTGAAAAGTTTGTTGTCCTAGATCTTTGCATGCCATGCCTGTCTGGGGAGTAGGCGTCAACCTTCAACCTTTCTTACTCAAAAAGCCTTCTCTGACCCTACTTATCGTATTCCCTGCCAATCACTCCAACATGCTTGTATATTCTTTATAGCCTCAATGCTGAAGACAACTTATTTATTAATCATCTCAAAAGTATATTAGCTGTCTTACAACTCCTCTTCACTTTAATCCCTACCTTCACAAACATATTTCTAGACATAAAATCACAAAAAAATGACTTAAATGATATAATTTCATTGCTTTCTTGCTTAGCTTTTAAAAGAGGATCTATTCAGACTACATCAGATAGTTGATTAAATGTCAATATTTTTAGACTGACTGATCTGTGATTTTTCCTTCTCATACTGAATGCCTGTCCCAATTATACACCTAATATCTCCTTATATCGGAGCCCTGATGTCATGGTGCTTATGCATGAAACTGCAAAATGCAATGTCGGCAGTTCAAAACCACTCTCATCAAAATAAAAATTAGAAGGTTACAGTCTCAAAATCTCACAGAGGCAGTTCTAGACTCTGTCCTACAGGATTGCTGTGAGTCAAAATTGACCCAATGGCAGCAGAAAGCAGAGCCGTTATATTGAAGTGTGGCAAATCTTCCAATATAAGTTTCATCAGAAAGTGTGTGTGGAGAGTGGAAGATTAGATCCTCTCTTTTCAATAATTAAAATTTTTATTTTCACATTTAAACAAACATAACTTATAGAGAGTAACATGGGGAATTCTCATGGGTTTTCATGATAAAATAAGTGTTCGTTGTCCCTTGCTTTAGGGGTACTTTGATGGGAAAGACAAAAAAATCTTCCTCTAAGGGACTCAGACTCTAATTGGAAAAAGGCAGACAACTCTGATGGGAATGGACAGCTACACAAGCTGTCCCTATTTTTTCCCCCTGTTTTTTCCCTCTTCTCGGAAGCCTTAAGCCATTACCCATACTTCCTCATTTTCTGCCCCAGTTTTCCCCAAACTGAGTTATTCAGACCCATTAATTTATGTTCTCCAGAGAGTTAATTTTTTTAAATCTGTGCACAAATCCGATTTGAAAAGACCAGATTAAATCTCCTTAAAGGTGCTAATGTGTATAAAAGCCTTAAGGATGCCCCCCCACCCCCCAGTATAAAAAAGAGCACTAGCATCCACCAGCCTCCCTTAAACTCATTTTGTCCTGAAATGTTTTCAGGGATTTTTGAATGATTTTGATTTCCCCACATTTTCATGGTGGGAAATACTGTTCTAGCCCAAGATGAGGAGAATGGTGATACAAACCCAGAGCACAGATTCCAAGTCAAGCATCATGCTAACTATTTTAGAGGGGTTTATAAGGCTCATGCATTTGGATTATAGTGTTAGCAGAAAATATTAAAAGTACTAACCAATCTGAAGAACTAGTAAAATTAATTTGGAAGAAATATAGCCAGAATGCTCCTTAGAAGTAAGAATATGAAAATTTCATCTCACATACTTTAGCCATGTTATCAGGAGGGTCAAGCCCATGGAAAAGGACATTGTGCTTGATAAAGTAGAGGATTACCAAAAAAAAGACTTCCAATAGGATGACTTGACACAGTGGTCACAACAATGCACTGAAGCATTGCGGGAATGGTATACTCATTAACAATATTTTGTTTGGTTGTGCATGAACCCTAACGAAGTCAATGGCACCTGACAACCACGAGACGGTCTCTAGGTGTGCACTCATTTTGTGCTGAAATATTAACCAAAAGGTTTGCAGTCTCGACCCACTCATTAGTTTGATGGAAGAAAGGCTTAGTGGGTGATTTGCTTTTTGAAGATTGTTGTTGTCGTTGTGGTTGTTATATTCCCTCACTAAGAGAATTCTATGAGGCAGTTTGACTCTGTAATGCATGGGGTCATTGAAAGTCAGAATAACAGTAATGAACCCTGGTTTGTTTGGGTTTTTTGGTATATTTATAAAGTAAAGGAAAGATTGTTGCATTGAAACTCTTCAAAAACTCTTCATGGTAGGAATTATAAATTTCCATTTCAGAAAGAAAAGGAGAGAGAAAGAGAGGTGAAATCATTTGACCTAGTTTCCATAGCAGTAAGTAGTGAAGAAAAGATCTGAAACCATGGAAGTCTGGTTCCAAGACTCTTTTTCACTACTTAGCACAGCTGATAAAAGACGGGATGCTCAGAAGCAGCTTCCGTGAAAGCCAAAGAAGAAACTTTCCAGATGTCCTCTTCAAAAATAAGAATGTAATCAAACTCACAAATACTTAATTTTGTAAAGTATTGCTTATTTCCACTAATATTTAGTCATCACTTTTGTATTGACTTATTTTCTATTCTCAGAAATAACTATTTTAAGACAAGTGCATGGAATTTTCAAGAAAACAACAAATACAATATAATGCATTCCATGAAATCTATTCACATATTATTTTGTCACATTGACAATTATTTCTAAGTCAGCATTTGAAGAGGAATCCATGCACAATTAGAAATTAATTATAAAACTATAGTAACTTAAAATTTAATCTACAATAGAAGAAGTGGATGTGTAACTTGTCGGCCTACAAAGGCGTATTATAAAAGAATCATGTTTTTCTGTCTAACAATGTTACCACACAAACATATATTCTAATTTTTATAAACTTGTAATAAATGTTATGAATATGAAATTCTCCCTCTCCTGGTTTGCTTTGTTCTTACCAGGCCAAAAAAAAGACCAGGTCCATAGCTGTAGGGTCTATGCCAACTCAAAAGGCAAGCCGAGAGCCAGTTAGAACTGCCAGAGTGATCCAAAATAGCCTGCCATGTTCTCCTGTGCCATGGGTGGTGGGTTTGAACTGCTGAACCACTGACAATGTGGCATTGACTGCAGATGCAAGTAAAATTAAAGCCTTGACAACTTTAATGAGTCAATGTTGCTAATTAAGCCAATTGTGAGGATTTGTGTTTCTTTACATTCAGTTTTAGTTCCTATGGAAAGATACAGTCTTCCATACTTTCATCCATAAGCACTTCAAGTCTTCCTCACTTTCAGCAAGCAAAGTTGTACCATCTGTGTATTGCTGGTTACGAATGGCTACGAATCCACCAACCCTGATGTCACATTCTTGTTCTATCTTCTTGGGTTATTTTCTCAGTATGTAGACTAAACATGCATGGTAGAAAAATACAATACTGAGGGACACCTTTGTTATTTTAAACCATGTCATCATTCTGTTCAAATTATTATCTCTGAGTCTAGGAACAGGTTCCACAACAGCACAGTTAGGAAAGCTGAAATTCCCATTCTAAAGATGTTAGCAATAATTTGTTATGCTCCATTCTGCTGAATGCTTTTGAATATTCAAAGAAGTCTATGTAGCTATCTTTCTGATATTTTCTGCTTTCACCTAGGATCTATTTGATAACTATCAGTAATAATATCTCTTGTTGTCTGTCCTATTCTGCACCAGACTTGAATTTCCTACAGTTACCTGTCAATATATTTTTCAATAACTTCCATAGTTTTAGCTGTCTGAAAAATAAAGCATCTTACAGAATTCTGAAGAGCCAGTGTGGCATAACAGTTATGAGTTGGGCTGTGATCATCAAGGTCATCTGTTCCAAACCAGGCATCAGGAGAAGATTTGACTTTCTACTCTCATAAAGAGTTGTGGACCAGTTCTACCCAGTCCTACGAGGTCACTATGAGTCAACATCAACTCTTTGGCAGTGTTTTTTTAAAAGAGATCTCCTGCTGAGTGACTTTTGTTTTGGGGGGAGGGCATCACTGCCTCTGGTGGTCCTGGACCTTACCCAGTGCTGCTCCTGAGAGCCGCCGCTGGATTTGAACCACCAAGCCCGCAGGCCACAGTCCCGCACTCAACCACTTATAACACGGGGCTCAGCCCCCTGCCAAGTGACTTTTGCAAAGCTACTTAACCTCTTAGACTCTCAATCTTTCTGTCTGTTAAGTAACGTGGTTAAGATCACTAAAACTATAACTTATACAAATTTGAAACTCTATGATTCTTTATCTTACACAATATGCCATAGCTTCCTTGTAACCCCATCTTTTACTCATCTTCATCTCTATTTGTCAGAATAGCCCAGACAGCAATAGATTGTGTGTGTGTGTGTGTGCGCGCGCGCGTGCACACACATGTGTATATGTGCATGTCAGGTTTTTGTTTAATTGAAAAAAACAATAGATTTTCTTGGTAATGTTAATCTTGCTCTGTCATGACATCAGCTAATGTTATTAAAGTGTAAAACCATCACGCAAGCATCTAAAGCACCCTCTTTTTGTTTCCTCCCTCACAGTTCAATGTTGCTACTCTTCTAGGCAAAGTTCTCAATGGCAGATTTTTTTTATTTTTTATTTATTTATTTATTTATTTATTTTTTTTTAGGCATCACTGCCCTCAGGTGGTGGGAGTAGGAGGCCCAGCCTTTGCTCCTGGGAGCCGGAATTGAACCTCTATCCCAGTGGGCCGCAGTCCCGCGCACAACCACTACGCCACCGGGGCTCAGCCTGCAGATTTTTTTTTTTTAATAAGCATTTTATTGAGGGTTCATACAACTGTTATCACAATTCATACATACAGCCATTGTATATTAAGCACATTTGTACATCTGTTGCTGTCATTATTCTCAAAATATTTGCTTTCTATTTAAGCCTTTGGCATCAGCTCCTCATTTTCCCCCTCCCTCCCTGCTCCCCCCTCCCTCACGAACCCATGACAATTTATAGATTATTATTATTTTGTCATACCTTACACTATCGAATATCTCCCTTGACCCTCTTCCCATTGTCCATGCCCCAGGCAAGAGGTTATAAGCAGATCCTTTCTACCCTACCTTCTCTCCACCCTCCCGGTATCACCACTCTTACCACTGGTCCTGAAGGGATCATCTGTCCTGGATTCCCTGTGTTTCCAGCTCTTATCTGTACCAGTGTACATCCTCTGACCCAGCCAGATTTGTAATGTAAAATTGGGATCATAGTGGGGAGAGTAAGCATTTAATAACTAGAGGAAAGTTGCATGTATCATTGTTTCTGCATTGCACCCTAACTGGATCATCACCTCCCTGTGACACCCTCTGTAAGAGGAAGCCTGTTACCTACAGATGGGCTTTGAATTCCCAACCTGTACACCCCCTCATTAACAATAAAATAATTTTTATTTCTTTGATGCCTGATCCCTGATCCCTTCAACATCTAGTGGTAACAGCAGGCTGGTGTACTTCTTCCATGTGGGTTTTATTGCTTCTGAGCTAGATGGTCACTTGTTTACCTTCAAGCCTTTAAGAGCCCAGGTGCTATATCTTTTGATAGACATCATCAGCTTTCTTCACCATCTTTGCTTATGCATACATTTGTAGTCCATGACCATGTTGAGAAGATGAGCATCACGGAATGCCAATTTAATAGAAGAAAGTATTCTTGCATTGATGAAGTACTTGAGTGGAGGCCCAATGTCCATCTGGTGCCTTAATACTGAACCTATAAATATATGCGCATAGGTCTATTTCCCCATCATCATATATAAATATATTTGCCTATGTACATGCCTGTATTTCTACTTCTATAAATGCCCTTTGCCTTCTATTTCTTTCCTCTATTTGGAAGATTTTTTTAAAGAATCAAATTTTCTAACCAATGCCCCCAAAAGATATGAATTAAAAAAGTGGTCCGTGCCCCCATCACTCATCCCACCTCCTTCAGTGTAGTATCATTTTACACTTATGTAACCAATCTTGTTATATACATGTTGGGACACCCCAACTGTCACCTGCCTCAGTTTGCCAAAGGGTGACAGGAAAGAGGACTGTTGAACATAAAAGACTGTAGCCTTCAATATGGATCACATCTCAACAAAAAACAAGTAAAAAAGTTCTCACTCCTCGACCATGAATACAAATGAAGACAAGATTGTCCTTGTTGGGAGTTTCATCTTACTTGTGTTCCCATTCAATGTTCATGGAGGCAGCAGTCCAGATCTCAATTGATGTACAGCACTGCACAAATGTGTGCACAAGATCTGTTTAAAGTATTAAAGAGCAAGAATGCCATGTTGAGGACTAAGGTGCCCCTGATCCAACTCAAGGTTTTCCCAACTGTCTCAGCTGCAAGGGAAAGCTGGACACAGAACAAGGAAGACCGCAGAAGCACTAATGCATATCATGTTGAATGACAGTGTTGGCAAAGAGTATGCATAGTGCCATGGGTTGCCCGAAGCACAAAATCTGTCTTGGAGGAAGTTGCTATACCTTATATATATTATTCAGTGAGATCTGTTCCTGGAAAAGGGCATCATCATTGGTAAAGTTAAGGGTCAATGAACAAGATGGCCCTTCATTAAATGAATGTGAGGATGATGCAGGACTGGGCAGTGTCCTGTTCCGTAATGCAAAGATCCCTGTGGAACTTAAGAACCAAAGCTATGGCCTCCAAAGAGTGCAAGCTAGAAGGACTGGAGCTGGAGTTCCAAGACCAAGGCTAATGTACCAGTGGAAGCACTGAGGCCTGCAGCAAAGTCTGCCTGTTTGAGAAAAGTGGGTGTACTGGGATTAAAGCATTCTGGACCTTTCTCAGCGCTCACATTCAATATCTCGTTTTTTCAGAGTATTTGTCAATTAGGGAACATACTTGGGTAACACAACAGTATAAGTTCGGGACTACTAGATTAAAGTTTGTGGACTGAAAACAACCAGAGGCAACTGGGGCAGAGGGATAATAAATGGGTCAGTGATTTACCTCTGTAAAAACCAGCCATTGAAACCCTAAGCAGCATAGTTCTACTCTCAGTCATCATAAATCAGAATAGCTGAGACAGCAATAGGTTTATTATGTGTGTGTGTGTGTGTGTGTGTGTGTGTGTGAGGGTTTTTTGCTTTTGTCTTCTAGCACCTTTCCCTCTAGCACAGCAGTTCTCAACTTGTGGCTCATGACCCCTTTGGGGGTCGAAAAACCCTTTCACAGGGGTAACCCAATTCGTAACAGGAGCAAAATTATAGTTATGAAGTATCACCAAAAATAAATTCATGGTCGGGTGGGTCACCACAACATGATGAACTGTATTAAAGGGGGGTGGCATTAGGAAGATTGAGAACTGCTGCTCTAGAAGAATCTGGTAACACTTGCCTTAGTGCAAATTAAAGTCAATGAGCTGTTGGATTTTCGCATTTTAAGCCTATTCTGGAAAAACTGAATAAAAATGTGTAGCTGCAACATAAAGGATCATGTAGACTTATTTCGTGGACAAGGGTTTTTCCCTCAGCTCCAGAGAACACCCAAAAAGCTCGCTGCCATCAAACTACTCATAGCAACCCAATAGGACCGTGGAGACCTGCCACTTTGAGCGTCTGAGACTGTAACTCTACAGTATAGAGCATCTTCCTTCCTCACTGATCTCTGTAGACATTGAAGGTCCAGACCATGGCTCACTAAAGAATGACTGATTGATAGGTTGAGATTTTATCACAAGGTTGGAAAGCACTTGCTTATGCTGACTGCTACTTGGATTATGTAAAGATCAGAGAATTCTTCAAGTAGCACATGCACCAAACTCTGCTCTGGGAGACTGTGTGGTACAACTGTTGAGGGAAGATGAGAATGAGGCAGCAGAATTCATTCATATTAACAGCAAACCCATCAAGGCATGACTATACATTTGCCCATCAAAAATACCTTCCTACAAGCATATGAGAAAAGTCAGATATTACACTCATGCTTCCAGTTCCATTTTCCAATTAATGGAACTTCCCCTTTTGTTGTATTAATCTTAGTAGTTGCACTGCCGCCGAGGAAAGTCTTTGGGCCTGGGATTTGGGTAGAAACAATGACCGAAGTCCTACCACTCTGGGTTTTAATTTTCTCAGCTGCTCAATGAATCCGAAATGCCAAAGCAACATCCCAGGGTTATGTGAAATTAAAATGCCATGCCATAAGTGCAGATGTTTTTATCAAGCTTAAAAAAATAAGGCTGTTGTGACTATTAAATGAATAAACTCATAAAATGCTATTTTGAACACTTAGGCACCTGAAACTCACATTAATATTCACAGCAATCTTGTGAGGTAAATATTGGTGTTCCAAGAGAAAGCAGAAACTCAGAGAAATCGAAAAGCCTCCTCAAGGTCACAGAGCTTAGTCAGCACCAGCAACAAAATGCACATCAAATCAGAGTCTATAATCAGGATTCTTCCCGGCACGTAAACTGCCTAACCACTTCCCAGTGAACCAGCTTCGTGGCTCTCACACTGGCCCCAACTCATGGCAATCTTATGTATGTAGAACAGACAGAAACATGGCTGGTACTGAGCCAATTACCCTGCTGTTGCCTCCAACTTGATTCTGACAGGCTCTGTCCGAGAGTAGATTTGCCCTATAAGACTTCTGGGTGGTACACTTACAGAAGCCGAATCCCACGTCTCTCTCCCATAGAGCGGACAGTGGATTGGAAGTGCCAGTGTTTGGACTATCAGCCAAGGGCCTTAACACTGCCTAACCCAACAACCTATCCCAAGCACACACTCCCCAAAGCTTCCATCCAGTCCACTTCTACCCAGAGTGGCCCCCTGTGGGGTTTCTGAGACTATAAACCTATTCAGGGGCAAGGTTGCAGGGGTTGGGAATGGGGAGGAGGCTCCAGGCAGCCTCAGCTCAATAGGTGGTTAGTAGCTAGATTGCCAGTGAATGTGTAAATGAGCTGTGTTTGATGGCAGATCTGGGAATGTCACAAGATTTCACCTTATTTAAATATGTAAGAGTCAAAGTCACGATAATAAATATCAGCCGCAGTCCATAAGATCGCAGAATTTCACTCCCAACCAGACGGCATCTATCCGTGGCGACAGTCCTGGAGTTTGGACTCAGATAGGAAAGGGCGGCCTGACTAAGCAACCAGGAAGTTGCTATTCGACGCACTTCCCCACCCCCACCCCAGCTGGTGCAGGGACACATTCTGGGGAGATACGATAGCAGCACATTTTGCACCTTGCTATGTTGAGACCAATAAATCTTAGCCCTTCCAGCAGCACAGCCCGGCTTTGGGGTAAAATTGCAGCCATTGATCTACAGTTCAGCTCTGACGTCACTCTCTGCCATTTTCTTCAGGTGTGGGTCACTGGTGAAATGCAAAGGCAACCAAATGTGGGGGTGACAGAAGGAGTGCGAGGCCAACATTTTGTGTTTCTGCTTCTAAAATAGAAGATGAGAGAGATTTCAGCAGTGAGATCAGAACCAAGGGACTGAGGCTGCTAATCTCGTGATGACTTTAAAAGCCCCTTTTGTGACAGGAACGACTGCATCCTGCCAACACAGGGGATTTGAACCACAGACCAGTGTGTCGGCCCTGTCATTCATAGCTTGGGAGACTGAAGTGCAGACACATGGACATGACTGGGATTCTAGCTCAGAGCTCCAGCCTCAGTTCCAGAACTTCCACTGCAGGCAGCTGCCTTCTCCCTCCAGCCCTCCTCTCAGTGCCGCTCCTCTCCACTGAGGGCCCTGACATTTGAGAGTCCAACACTATAAATCCTTTATGTTTACTGCAGCAAAACAAAGAAAAGACACATCTTTCTTCTCTTAGAACATTGGGCACAAGATCATGCCCAGATGCCATGGTTAATTGTGGTTAAAATGTAATGCCACAATGATGGATTGCACTCGATGGGAGAGGGGGCTGAAGAGTTAATGGACTCCAACCAGAGCCGGCTTTCTGATCCCCCTTGAAAGAAGGGTTGGTTGGGAGGGGGGCTTTGAACATGGTAGACAGTGGCATTTCCCAAAGCCTGAGTTTTCATTCTAACTATCCCGTGTGTGTGTGTGTGTGTGTGTGTGTGTGTGTGAGAGAGAGAGAGAGAGAGAGAGAGAGAGAGAGAGAGAGAGAGAGAGAAGAGGTGTTCCTGGGCTTCCTAGCTTGAAATATTTCAGAACAATATTTAATGGTTTAATTTAAATTTGAATGCAAGCTAGCTTTGCACTGGCAGGGATTCCGACTCATCCTACCGGACAGAGCAGGTGTGTGCATACACAATCCCTTAAATGCTCTGAGTCACAGAGCCACAGAGCACTGTGCTCTGTTGCAGGGAATGCCTGGACCAAATTTGCCAGCCCAGACATCAGCCCTATGCCATGCTTAGTATCACTCCAGGCAGTTCACCATCCCAAACGAAATCACAAGTGAAAGGAAGTTTATTTCGTAGCTGGTCCACATTTCTCCTACATGACTGGTTTCAGGCTAGAACGTTGTCATCCATAGTGTTTTCATGAGTTCATTATCCAGGCCTTTCTTCTTCTGTGTTAGTCCTGAAGCTGTACGGAAACCTGTTGGGAACCATAGCAATGCAGAAGCCTCCATGGACGGGGGACTAGATTGGCAATGCACCCAAACCCCTTCCTGATCCTTTCAGAGCAAGATTTTACTTGATTGAAAGAATTCACACAATAGGATGACAGTCTGAAGAATACTATATCACCTTGTTCTCCTTGTCCATAAAGCTTTGCATTTTAAAAGTCCTTTTGGGAGGAGTCAGTCTGTACAATGGATATTTTTGAGCTGTCTCTGGATTTCTTTGGCACTCTCAACAGAACTCTTAATCCATAGGCTGCCATCCAGAGTTGATTTCCGTTCTCAGAATATCTTTGTGGCAGTCACTGATCTATGTCAGTTTCAGCACTGGCAGTGTAGGGGTGGAGTCTAGCCTGTCAATATGGAGATAACCAATGAGGCCTCTGTGTGGACATGGCTTCCTTCTGAGAATTCTGGGAAATCTCACAGTATTTCCTGAGTGGAGGTAAGAGACTGACAGCTCAGTCCCTGGCAGACATTGCAGCTGATAAGACACAAAACTCAGTCCTTTGGGACGCTCAACTGGCAAGACAAGATGGCAGCACACTGAAAGACCCTGAGTTCTGGAGGAGCCAGAGGAGAAGCCATATGGACTTACCTTGATGGAACCAGACCTCCGGGGCCAGAGAAGTCACATGGAGACCCTTGCCATAACTGAGATTCTTCTACTGCCACTGGATACCCAAGACTCTCCACCCACTGGCCTGTGATGGTTCTGGAGTCATTGCACATGCTTCTTGAGTCGGAAGAAGACTTTATAGACTGGTATTGGACATATGGGCTAATATCAGACTTATGACCTTGGACTGGACTCGGTTGGAATGCTTTCTCAATGTCCTATTCCTCTTGTATATAAATCTTTCCCTTATATCCATATGCGTGCTATGAATTTGTTTCTCTAGTCTACCCGAACTAACACAGCCTTGTTTCTCTTACTCCACCCAACTGGTTTTCCTTCGTTTCTAATGAGTTCTATTAAAAGAAAAAAAAAATGGCAGGGTCATGCCAGTTAACCTTTTCTGTATCTGGTCTTGTGCCAAACACAAATCTTGCATTGTTTACTCTTTCCCACAACCCTCTGAGGGAGCTGTCCTGCTGATTCTCATTTCAGAAACGAGAAGTCAGGCTTACAGGGATTACAAAACTGGTCTGAGAAAATGGTGATGAGACCAATACAAGTCCTTTAGACTCTACACTCACTTCGATAACTACTGTAGCTCTAAGAAGAAATACTAGCCCCACTCTGAAAGCCCAAATTTGCATCACATTTCTGTCATAAATAGATGGTAACTACCCTTTTCTTCACCTTTTTAAGACTTCGTTCTCATCTATAAAATAAAAAGATAACAAATGACAGCCATGTTTGGCTAAGGTGAGAATTAAATGTGAAAGATCATTTGTAAAACGGTACCAAATTGATCTCAAGGTTTTTCATCAATATAAATGTAGCATATGTTCCTTTCCTTTCTTTTTAAATGGACACATTTACAAGCTTGAAGTTCTCTTCATTACTGTTGCTATTTTTGTAATCATTTTATTGGGAGCTGATACAACTTTTATCACAATCCACACATACATCCATTGTGTTCAGCAGTTTGTACATTTGTTTCCCTCATCGTTCTCAAAACATTTGCTTTCTACTTGAGCCCCTGGTATCCGCTCCTCATTTTCCCCCTCCCTGCCTGCTCCCCCACCCCTCTTTTTCTTTTTTTTAAACACCCCCATGGAAAATTTATTTCTGTGAACATATGAATTCTACAAAAAATGGGCATGTAACAGATAACAGTAAGCTGGGCTCTCTCCATTGTTCTTCACGCAAATTTTCCAAAAATGCTTTTAAAACATATGAATGATCTGTCCTTGGAAAAGAAAGAGGAGCAAGTCAAATGTAAGAACAACAACTTGTTAATTCAGAATTGTCACAGGTCTGAAGACACGCTACTGGTGCCCATATTGTGACATTGTGAACAAGTCATTAAGGAGATTGTAAGTTGTACTCCTAGCCCTGTTTTGACCTAACTCTGGTCCTCTGTAGGGCTGTTAACACGAACTTAATCCTACTTGAGCTTCTCTACCCGCTTTCCAAGTCTTTATTAACAAAATGACCTGCGGAAAGAGTGCTTGTTGAGTCCTGTTCCTTCCCCTACCCCCCACCTCTGTTTTCTATTTTGGGATTTCACCCTCCCCTCTTGTACCTGGCATGTTTCCCAAGAAGTGCTTCAGTTGCAAAGAAGGAAAATACTGACAGTGCATAATTTAAATGAGAGAGATGTGCCATGCCACATTTTCATTAAAATTACAGAAAAATCCAAGCTGTGTGGAGTTTAAGGGAGATCAGAATAGAGTCCAAAGTGCTATCATTACATTTTGTAGTGTTTTTTTAGCTCAATAAAGCAGCTGTCCTATATTTGCAAAATAGCTTGGAAATTGTTGGTCGTGGAAAAGGGAAGATGCACACTGGTTGTCTTTTTTTTTTCTTTTGGTGTATATGTGTTTTCTTCCTTCATTTCAGCTTAGAGTTCTCTGCTAGTTACAGGAATTAGGAGAAAATCAAAGTGCACAATTCCTATCATCTCTATTAGTATCTAAATCTGAAACCAAGAGCTTCTAAAAGTGGACTGGGACAGAGTCTTGCTAACATATTAATAAGTTCTGACCCACAGATCAAATACTCCACTGGCTGATGAGCTTAATAAAACCAAGACACTTGTTTGTCATGGTGTTCCAGTAAGAAGGAGAAAATCTGCTAATATGCAGAAAGTCACCAAATAAATATGTGATCCTGGGGGCAGGGAAGAAAAGACCTGAAACAAATGTGGAGAATAACAAATATTGAAGTAATACTGATTTCTCAGTAATTATTGGTTTTCATCACTCTGAGTGGCACAATCATTTAAGACTCAAAAGGTTAGTAGTTCAAATCTGCCTAGAAGCACCTCAAAAGAAAGACCCGGTGATCAGATTCTCAAAGATCAAGCCCCTGAAAATCCCCTAGGACTTCATCTCTACGCCTCGCACATACGCGCGCGCGCACACACACACACACGGACCTAATTCAAAATTTTTTATATTTGCTAATTTAAAAGGAGAACGAAAATCCTCTAGAGCAGGTTCACTCTGCAACATATGGGTCACGTAAATCAGAAATGATTGGACAGCCACTAACTTGGTTTTGGTTTGAGGAGCTCAACAGCCCTTCAAAACCTGAGACTATTATAATTTGGTTGGAATCAAGGACTACTACTGTCAGTAACCAGAGACATTCATCTCAACAGCTAAGATTTTTTTTTTTTTGATACTAGACCAAAAAATGGTACCAACCCATTGTATTATACTATCTTAAGATCCAGGTTGAAGGATCGGAGATATCAAAGAATAAAAATCATCTTTGCTCTTTGGGAATCCAACAGACATTTGTTGAGAATGTTTGGTAATCTCAGGGAAAGCAGGCCTAACAGCTAGCATTCGTATTTTCACTCATTTTGCAAATAAACTATGCCTCTGTGGTTTCCTAAGGGAAAATTTGTAACTCTGCCTCTGACCTGCATCACTTTCTGAATTCAAGCGTAGTTTCAGATTTGTTAGCCAGGGGAGTTCTCACTTTAACATAGACTTTTAACTATCTTTCCACCAGATCACCCTGTAAATCCTCTGTTCTAATTTTTCTTTATTTTGTGCCACATTTAATTCTGCAAATAACACATGAACACATTTCCTCAAAAAATACCAAAGAGCAGTAGATACAAATGAAAGACCATTTGTTTCTCCATTTCCTATGTAACCAAAGCCAACAGTTAATTTATTGTAGCTTTTAGTGCTTTATGTTTTAGACATTTTTATTTTTGCAAGTCATATGATTTCCATGTTTTATTTTGCTTCCTAAATAGCATCATAGTAGCAAATTTCTTTTCTTTTTTAAATTTCAGTTTCTATTGTTAATATCCCACATTTCCAGAATACTGTGAGATATAAATTGCAGTTTAATAAATTATAAGCCACCACCTAACTGTAAGTAAGTGCTGCATGTCCCCTCTTCTAATCACAAACTTCTCAGCCCCAGAGGACATTGTGTGTGTGAAAATATTCGATCACAATTTATTTATTTATTTATTCATTTGGGGGTGGGATATCACTGCCTCTGGTGGTCGTGGGCACTGCCCAGTGTTGCTCCTGAGAGCCGCCGCTGGATTTGAATCGCCAAACCCACAGGCCACAGTCGCTCAACCACTTATGCCACTGGGGCTCAGCCCCACAATTTATTTATAAGCAGTCATTAATATACAAAATGTTTGCATTTGTTGTACAATTAACAAACTTTGAAAATATCAAAACAATTCCTTGGAAAAGATCAGGATGAATTTCATAATAAAAATTATGATTAGGAAATATAAAAATGTTGCAGCTATTCCTAATTTCTAGCAACTTATATTTCAACTAATGCTTTTAAGGAAAAAATAAGAAGGGTTAAATCTAAACTGAGGAATTAATTGTGAATGGAATACTGCATGGTTTAAAATCAAGAAATATGTGCATCAGAATAGTATCATGTCACCATATTAATTCAATATTTATGCTGAGCAAGTAATCCAAGAAGATGGTTTATATGAAGAAGAATGTGGCAGCAGGATTGAGGAAGGCTTATTAACAACCTGTGATATGCACATGACAACCTTGCTGACGGAAAGCAAAGAGGACTCGAAGCACTTGCTGATGAAGATAAAAGCCTAACATTTCAGGATGTATTGCAACCCAATTAGAGAAAACAAAAATCTCACAATAGGATCAGTACAACATCTTGACAAACGGAGAAAATAACGAAGTTGTCAATGATTTCATTTTACTTGGATCAACAATTGAGGCTCATGTAAATAGCAGCCAAGAAATTAAATGATATATTGCATTCAGCAAATTGGTTGTCCAAAATCTTTTAAAATGTTAAAGATCAAAGATGTCTCTTTGAGGACTAACGTGGGCCTGACATCAGATATTTTCAATCACTTCATAGACATGTGGCAGCTTGACAATGAATAAAGACGACTCTCGGTGAATGAATGCATTTGAGTTCTGAGGTTGGAAAAGGATCTTGAAAATATCAGAATGTGCCAGAAGAACACATAAGTCTGTCTTAGAAGAAGGATAGCCAGAAGCCAGCATGATAAAACCTGGTGTGTTAATCCATGTGGTAGTTACATAATCTGTTGTCAATTCAAAGGGATTAAGAGTGAAGGGGTGGAGTCTAGCCTGTCAGTCAGGTCATAGTTAATGACCTCATTTGGAGACACTAAGGCAGAGGTTCTCAACCTCTGGGTCACAACCTCTTTGGTCACCAAGCGACCCTTTCACAGGGTTCACCTGATTCATAGCTGTAGCAAAATTAGCTGTGGTAGCAACGAAAATAATTTTAATGTTGGTGAGTCAGCACAGTATAAGGAACTGTATTAAATGGTTGGGGCATTAGGAAGGTTGAGAATCACTGCGCTAAGGAGATAAATAGCTCCCTGGTGACGGGACACATGCTTATCCCCTGTCAGACATCTTTGTTGATGAGCCACATGGAGACAGGCTGATGACAGCCAGAGCTTTGGAGCTGGAGAAGCCACGTGGAGACCCCTGCCAATACTAAGATATTTACACTACCAGTGGATCCACAAGACTTTTCATCCATTGGCCTGTGATCTTCCCGCATTCAGTGCCATTGCATATGTTTTGTGAGTCTGAAGAGGACTTTATTGATCGGTATCAGACATATGGGTTAATATTAGACTTATCTGGTCTGGACTGAGATGTTATCTTATTATAAATTACTCTTTATATAAACCTTTTTCCTAGGCACGTATGGGTGTTCATGAATTTGTTTCTCTAGTCTAACTGAACTAACACAGTCCAAGCATACTCTATATGTATAAGGGAGAACTTATATCAAAGACCAATTTTATATTAAGAAACATCCCAGTCCAGATCAAGCCCATAAGTCTGATATTAGCCCATATGTCTGATACCAGTTTATAAATTCCTCTTTAGAACTATGCAGCCATACAATGATGCCAAATGCAGGAAAAGCATAGGCCGGGGGTGGAAAATGTTGTGGAGCCAATGGTAGTGGAAGCATCTCACTCTGGCATAGGTCTCCACAGGGCTCCTTTAGCTCTTGGACTCTGGTTCCATCAGTGAAGCTCCATGGAGCTTGTCAACCAGAATGTAAACCAGAGAGTATGCCTGGCCTCTACTGAGTTCTTTATCTCCGTTGTGCCTCCAAATGAGGTTATCGAACTAAAACCTGATTGACAGGCTAGACTTCACCTCGTCCTCATGTTGACAGTAGATTACGTAACTGCCACACCTGGTCTCATATTTTGAACATGTCATCAGGGTAAGCGATACCCTGGAAAGAGACATAATGCTTAATAAAGAATAGGCAAGATGAACTGATAAAGATTGCAATGATGGACTCAAACAACAATGGTGAGGGTCGCGCATTGTGTTGTTAAGAGGCCACTGTAAGTTGAAGACCCTCAACAACAACTATTATGTAAATATGCTGGACAGGACTTCTTTAAAGTGCTGGAAAGCAAGAATGTTACTTTGAGCACTAAGATACACCTGTCCCAAACCCATGGCATTTTCAATTGCCTTATAGACATGTGAAAGTTGGACACTGAATAAGCAAGACTGGAGAAAAATCAGTGCATTTTACCTGTGGAGGAGAAAAAAATAAAGTACCATGAACTAACAAAAGGGCCAACAAATCTGTGTTGGAAGAAGTATAATCAGAGTGCTCCTTAGTGGCCAAGATGGCAAGACATAGTCTTACACACTTCAGACATGTTTTCAGGAGGGATCTGCTCCTGAAGAAGGACAGCATGCTTGGTAAAGCAGAGGGCCAGAGAAAAAGAGGAAGGCCATCAACAAGACAGATTGACACAGTGTTTGCAACTACGAGCACAAGCACAGGAGTAGATGGGGGACGGTGCTTGGACAGGCAGTGTTTCTTTCTGCTGTGCACAGGGTCACGATGGGTCAAAACGAACTCAACAGCACCTGACAGCAACAGAGGTCTGCAGAGATGGAAACTAGAGAAGGCTTATTAGAATAATTTGCCCAAATTCATAATTAACCAGAAAACATAAACAAATGTTTCATTTCAAGGGGAAACATCATGTTCCAAAACTGGCTTCACTGAGGCATCACTGAGTAGCCCACATGTTTTACAATCAATCCGAAACCAAAATGTTGGAGACTCAGCCACTCAGATGTACCTCATAAGAAAGGTCTGGGGATTTACTTCTAAAAGATCAAGTGATGTCTTTAATTACTATGTTAGTCTGGATAGACTAGAAAAACAAATTCATAAGCATGCATGTGTATATAAGAAAGTGGGTTTTTTTTTCAATTATTTTATTGGGGACTCATACAGCTCTTATAACATCGAATACATCATTTATATCAAGCATATTTGTATACATGTTGCTATCTTCATTTCCAAATATTTTGTACTTGCGTCCTTAGTATAAGCTCTCTTTCCCCCTCCTTATTTTTTTAAATCATTTTACTGGGGGCTCATACAACTCCCATCACGATCAGCACATACATCAATTTGATGCATACAACCTTTGCACACCTGTTGCCATCATCACCCCCGAAACATCCTCCCTCCACTCAGGTCTCCAGTACCAGCTGCCCATATTTCCTCTCCCTCCCCACCCCTCCATGAACCCTTAATAGCTTACACATTGTTATTGCTTTTTCATATTGTACTCTGTCCGATGTGTCCCTTCACCCACTTCCTATCTGTACCTCAGAGAGGTCCCATGTAGATCCCTGCAATTGGTTCCTCCCTTCCACTACGCTCCCTCCTCCCTTCCCGTACCACCATACCCACCACTGGGTGGGATCATCTGTCCTGAATTCCCCATGTTTCCGACTACAGTGTGCATCCCCTGGTCGAGCCGGATTTGCAAAGTAGAACTGGGATCATGATAGTGGGTGGGAGGAAGCATTTGAGAACTAGAGGAAAACTGCATACCTCATTGTTGCCACACTGTATGTACCCTGACTGGCTCCTCTCCTCCCTGCAAAACCTATGTGAGGGGGTGCCACTTCACCTATTGATGGGCTTGGGTCTCCATTCAGTACTCCCCCTCATTGATAATGATACAATTTTTAGTTCTTTGATGCCTGACACCTGATCCCTTCGACACCTCATAGTGACACAGGCTGGTGTGCTTCTCCATGTGGGCTTTGTTGCTTCTGAACTAGATGGCCGCTTGTTTACTTTCAAGCCTTTAAGACCCCAGACACCACATATGCAAGAGCAACTATACATTAAGAAAAAATCCCAACCCAGTGCAAGGTCATAAGTCCGTATTAGCCCATATGTCTGATACCAGTCTATAAAGTCTTCTTCAGGCTCACGAAGCACATGCAATGACATCAGAACAATCAGAGGCCAGTAGGTGCAGAGACTTGGGTATCCAGCGGTAGTAGAAGCATCTCAGCACTGGCAGGGGTCTTCCTGTGTCTCTTCCAGTTTCCGTGGCTCGGGGTCTCTCAGCATGCTGCCATGCGTCTTGTCAGCTACAATGTCTCCCAGGGAGTGAGCAGAGAGATAGTGTTTCCTGCCTCCAAGGAGGAATTACCAACCCATTTCCCAGAATTTTCAGGAGAAGGCCATGCCCACACAAAGGTCTCATTGGCTATCTCCAGATTGACAGCCTAGCCTCCACCCCTATGCTCTTCATTCTCAAATTGACACCAGATTAGGTGACTGCCACAAGTACTGTCATTTAATTTTGCCAGTTTTGGCTTTTTTTAATCTCCTGAAATTCTTGTCTCCCTTCTAGTCTCATTCGCTCAAAGATTTTCTTGTCTGTCTTGTCATTTATTAAATTTGAGTAATAATTAACTCATTTCTCTGTGATATTTTGTGGAGTAACCCCCTTTAATACCTTTGCATTGAGACTAAACTCACTGTCATTGAGTTTTGAGTCAATTCTCACACCCAGTCATCCTATAGGACTGGATAGAACTGCCTCTTTGAGTTTCTGAAAAAGAAAGCTCTTTATTCTCTTTATGTTTCTCTCCCTCTCTCATCATTCCAAATGGCTGAAGATACAGGCTCAGTTTTTCTTCCCATATCCTATGCAGATCTCCACGATCTAGGATTTGCTAATTGCATTTCCTTATTGTTAGCCAGCATATTCTTTTGCCCTCTATAATTCACATAAATTGAGCGCTTAACTGTGTGTTTCACCCATTGCCCTCAAGCTGCTTCTGATTCATTACTGCTGGCACTGGCCAGAGTAGAACGACCCCATAGGGTTTCCAAGGCTGCAAACTCAGCAGAAGCCAACCACCTCTACCTACCAACCTACCTCAGAACAACTGGTGAAGTTTACCACTGCTTAACAACTGCATCACCAGACCTCCCTGCGCCCCAGCCAGATATTTGTCAATAAATCAACAGACACAAAGGGGGTGGCTTCAAAAATTTGAACACACAGTGGTATTTATCAAAAGAAAATTCAGCTACTGCTGTTGTATATTTGTTACACAGAACTAAGTTCCTGCAAAGCTGATTTCCCGCTGAGTCTGTCCACCTAAATGATTTGTCATCACCTGGAACTCAACCTACAAAAAAGGCAGTCATCATTTTTGCCCTCGAGGTCCGGCGTCTCCTCTGATTTCTGTTTCTATTCATGGCATCAGCTGCACTCTTCCAGATACCCAGCCTCGAAACCTGAGTCATCCTTTGTTTATCCCAACTTCCATCATCAGGATCTTTTACATTTCCACTTCCTCCTTTCTATCTCCACCCATTTTGGGGCCCATTGAATAGCTCTTGCAATAAAAATCTAATTCGTATCCATTCATTTTCTCTCCTTTAAGCCGATATACATCCTAGAAGATGAAATGTAATAACTCACACTCTGATCACACTGGAAGCCTGCAGATAAATATAAACAACCTGGTGAAATAAGCCATAACTTCTCCTAGATATGATATTCAACAGCCTTCAGGACGTTTATGAACCACTGCCTCAGTAAGCAGGGCTTGGCTGTGAGTAGTTTTTCTCCATCTTCCTCTCTCTCCTGCACCTGTTCTTTGCTCAGATTTAGTCAATGGAGTCCTACTCAGAGCCTGACACTAGGCTAGGAAGAGTACCTGTACAGTGTTCGTTAGTTCATCCTCACCATATTCTGGTCAGAGGGCGGGGGTGGTTCTGGAACCAGAAAGCCTGAATCTAATCCTAGTCTATCAACTGTGTGAGAAGTGAGTTGTTGGGGAAGTTTGGGAGCTTGTCTTGGCTTTCTCATCATTTTCTAAGTTTGAGTCATTTCTCAGGGTTATTTTTATAGAGGAAACTCCTAAAATACATTTTCATACAAACCAAACTCACTGCCATCGAGTCATGAGTCAATTCCAACTCATGATAACCAACCCTAGAAGACAGGGTAGAATTGCCCTTATGGGATTCTGTTACACAGTGTTCCCTAGAGAAACAAAACCAGGATGCTAATAAGTATATATATTTATATAGATGATAGATAGATAGGTAGGTAGCATAAGAAATACAGTTAATCTATAAATCAGTACAAATGACTCGGTGCAGTTTACTTTGTGGAGATAGCTAAGACACTGATAGTTCTTCAAGTCTTGAAGACTGCCAGGTAGGCTTCTGTAGAGCAATTCAGGCTATTAGGCCATAGGCTTTAGACAGCATGGCAGGTCACCAACAATCAGTCAGATGACTGGGGCCCGCCAGTCCTCTGCTCAAGAGATGTATATTCCAGTAACATGGTGAAGCAGGTCTTGAAGGAACCTCAACTCACAGTGACACAGTCCACGGGTTAGATGTCCCACAGACAGTGTAGCTTGCAAATGGGGGCACAGGACAAGCAAGGCAGCCACACACTGGTCTGAGGATCAAAGAGCAAGAAGACAAGAAAGGGGAGGCTGGAGGAGCCTCTGCCCTTCTCTTAATCCCACACGTGTTCATTGGCCGTATTGGTACAATAAAACTGGCGATCTCAGGTTTCCAGCACTGTAATTCCTTATGAGGGTAGAAACCCTTATCTTTTGCCTACAGAGTAGCTGCTGGTTTGTAACTGCTGACCTTGTAGATTAGCAGCCTAGTGCATAAAAACCTACTCTTGAGAGGAGGTCAGCTTCTGATCTCTTATGACTTCAAAAGAGGGAAGGGAATGAGACTCAGCATCAGCCCAAAGTCCAATCCTTTGAGTCAAAGATCAGCTATATCTCCACCCACCACTAAAAAGAAAAAAATCAACTCGAACACCAATTGTCCCTTCCAAGGCACTCTCTCAAATTCAATAATCTATTGTAATGGCCACGTGGAATCCTAAAAAGTCCTCTCAATGATGAACCCTACTAGAGAAGTTAGCAGGTTTCAATTCAGAATCAGAAATACTCAGGATTCAATTCTTCATCAGAACAGCCTCTTCTCCGACATGCCCACAAGCAGGCATATTTCTGGTCCACCATCTCTCAGCCATGCCACACTTTGACCTCTGCTGTGCTCAGGCAAGCATTAAGACTTTCTTGTAGCACTCAACTAGAGCTCCATGGGTCAGCCAACTTGCCTCCCCAGACACATGCCCAGGAGTTGCCTCTTTCCACAAGCAAGTCTCATGCTCCAAAGCATTCCGCTTTCTTGCTCTGTTGACCAGAAACCCACTGCTCTGTCTCACCCTTGGTCCTGCTGGTGCTGCTGCCACATCTCTGCTGTGTTTGATGGCACAGTGGTTATAGGGGACTAAAGAGACTTCAAATTTCACATGTAATTTAGGGAGAACATGTATTAAGTCTTAAGCAGGATAAAGGCAAGACAAAGACACATCATTCAGATGGAAGGAGGCCAAGGCTTTACAGAGAATCGATGTCAAAGAGGACGTGGGGAGGCAAAAGAAACTGTCACCAAAGTGTGATTTGGCGGCAGATCAATACATCACAGTGGCAAGCGGGACTACCGCAGCAGACTTGAGACCACGATAGAGATATAAAAGCATTGCTCCAGGGCTCTCCAAGTAAGGTAGACAGAACGTGACCCATGACTCTTTGATTCTATTACCCCAAAAATTCATCAAATGCACCCCCGGGAAATTCTCTCACCACTACATTGCCCCCTCTGGACTGCTAGGGGAATGACAGTAGTCCACTTTGCAAAGCACTCCCCTAAGGCAGGGCTGTTCCCATGCCTAGTGATGGTTCGAAGGAACTCAGTGGAGGCCTAATTCACTTGGAGACTCAAACCCAGACTTTGCTCTTTCACTGTTATTCTTGACCTGCAAACTTGGTGGTCAGAATTTAGCTGTCCAATACACAGCTTTCAGTCTCATAGGTCACGGAGATTCGAGATCCAGAACATGGCCTCCATTCTTGGTGTTTCTTTCTGGACCGCAGTGTCCACTCCTGTCCACTTCTGAGATGGATAGTGTTAAGCCAGAGAATGGCACACTGACCATTCCACTGATGGAATACAAATAATTTAACATCCGATTCAATGTCCGAATGACCATGTTTTCATTTCATATAGTTAATATTTAAGTAAAACAATAAAAGGGGTACACAAAAATATATTGTTTAAAATTTTTAAATATTAATGAACAATTCCATACTACCTGACCAAAACCCAATAAAACTGTTGTTTAAGACATTTTCATATTGCTTTTTGATTAGCATCCTCGCTTTCAATATTCTTCACTTGTATCCGATCCTAATTGGCTGTGTGATTTACCCGTAACCATCTTTGACTGTAGTAGAGTCCTATTCCTCTTAAAGTAGGCCAATTAGACAATAGTCATTGTGTATGATATATTAGAAATAGACAACTTGTCTGAGCATATTAGGTTCTTCATCTTTGAAAAGCCTTCTGCTTCTTTTGAACTTGCAGCAATTGCCCTGATAGCATTATTAGCTCTTTGAAAATTTTCAGGAATCACATAATTCACTCAAAATATCTCATGAGAATTTGAGGTGAAACATAAGCTGAGGTGCATGATGACATGTCACCCCTCTGGTTGTTTGGGACTTGTTCCCTTTATTTATATGTTTACTGGAGAGACAAACACAAGGGAGGAAAAAAGCACAACAAGTTTCATGAAATGAATAAGTACTACAGAGTTCTAATTTTTTATATCCATGGATGGAATAACCATTACTACAGGTGCTTAGAAGATGCTGTTGTGCAGGTGAATGAATGTTAAAAAAAAAAAAAGTAAGGAATGTAAACTTGTGATTTCCACAGCTTTCCAGCTGCCCCTAGAGAGGACCCTGACTAGAGAAGTGCCATTGTAACAACTGGCTCACTGGACTCTACAAAATATTAGGTGTCGATTCAGCCAAACCAGTACCAATTGTCTGAATCCCACCAGTGGACTAGACTCAAGGTGAAAATTCCAGACCCGAATTGGATGACCTCTCTCCTGTGGTGCCATGCACCTGATTAGCAAGCTCTGTCTTCCCCGCTGTAGGCCACAAACAACTCACATTTATGGAGTTCTACCCTGCCTGTTTGTACAAAGACTATATAGCTAGGCAAACCTATCAAGTAATTCACCGCAAGTATGGAGACAATTCCTGGCACATAATAAAAACAATTGTCAAATCGCGAAGATGAACTCCCTGTGTGTCAAGTGCCTTTTGTTCCCACGGGTTTTAAATGACGGAGTTTTCAGCAGTAGATCGCCAGCCTTTTCTTCCCCTCTCACTCCAGCCTTTCATCTGATAGCTGAGCAGGCATGGACCTCCCCCGGGGCAGGGCTCCTGCCCGCGCCCGAGCTCAGGTACTGTTTACGATCGCACTCCTGTCATCTAAAAGGGCTCTTAGAGGCGAGGGTGGCAAGGCGTGTCACCAGGAGAGTCCAGACCCTGTGTTAGGACACCCTAAACCGCAGAGACGGTGGGACAAAGGGAGGCCCTCCACGAGAGGGATGGACACAGTGGCGCATACCAGGGCTCAGGCATGGGAACGGTGGTGGGGCCGCGGAAGGACCGTGCCTAGTTCCATTCCGGGCGGCACAGGGTGGCCATCATCAGAGCTGTCTGGACGGACCCTAACAACACCATGACGATGCTGGTGGCGAACACTGAAAGGGCCCCGCGTGGACTGCCAAACAAACAGACAAGCCAGCCCTGGGGAAAGAGCTCCCTGGTCAGAAGAAGACGGAAGCTTGCCCTCATGTACTCTGCCCATGTCCTCCGGAAACAGGAGTTCCCCGGCACACGGGGGTGAAGGATGGGGTCAATCAAACAGGAAGCCCCGCGGGGAGCCGGATCGACACTCTGATGGCAACAGTGGTCTCCAAGGAAACAATAGTGAGAGTACCAGGCAGTGCTTTGTTCTATTGTCCCTGGGGGTCCCTGTGAGCCAAAGCCACCTCAATGGCATCTGGCACCACTATGAATGTTCCGTTTTCCAGAAGAGAACATAGAGGCTCCCAGAGGTTGAGTCGCTTCTTTATATTCACAAAAAATGACCAGTGTGAAGACCGTAACTCAAACCAACTTGTGCCTGTTTGAAAAGCCTGCACGGCTAAGACAGTGTTCTAGAGCCTTCCTTTGCCGACCCGCCCCCAGCAGTCCCAGCTCCACTTCGGTCGGGTGACTTGCAATTCTTCAAGCTGCTTCATGCTTCTTTCTTTCCCTTTTGGCTTTGCCTTCGCCCCAGTATGTTCCTGCTTTGAATATGTTTCATTCCTTTCTTCCTCCTCAAGTATGACCTCAGCTTCTTGAAATTCTACCTCTCCCTGGCTTGTCTCCAGGAAATCAGCAACAGTGATCTCTCCCTTGGCTGACTGGACAAAAGTGCCATGATTCTTAACTGTATCTTGCCTTGAAAATACTTGGACACTGACTATAGAATCTGGGGTGTACATTTGAATCTTGCCTAATAGCTGTTTGGGGGAGGCTCAGAGTTCAAGGAGTTGGTTCAGAATGACCTTGGGGTTTGAATAGGCTTGGTGGGGGGGCATCTCTGAAACCTCCTTACTCCACCCACACCCCTTCACCTTCACACCTAGGGGGTAAGTGTGTAAACACCATCCAATAATAAGTAGTTGTTTCTCTCTCCCACTGGACTGGCACCACTTTGTGGGAAAGAGGGTTGTGTGGATGGTGGCCTGGCCAGAGTATGTGCTCCTCTGGGGCAGTGGCTGCAGTGAATAAGACTCCAGGCTCGGCGTTTTAACAAACCCTGTCTGAAATGGTTACCTTCTCAACAAAGCCAGGAGGTGGATACCATCTCCACTTGAAAGATGAAAAAAATAAAAAACATCTTATCTGCACCAAAGGTCAGAGGCTTTTGCCCTAATTCAGACAACTACTGAATGATCAAAGCAGAACCCAAATGTAGAACTGCATTGCTGAGATGCCTAACGGTTGGTGGCTCAGAATTCAAATCCCTGTCTCCCCTAACCCCAGTTTTGTGGTCTATAAAAAGAGGCTTCATGCATACCATCTTTATAATGCGTACAGTCATGCATCTAAACATTGTTTCTGGGATGAAATGCTATGCCCCAGATACATGGCTCTCCACCAAGGTGGACTAATAAATACTATCTACCACACTCCCCTAATGCTCAGGGTTCCAGAACCCTGAATCCTCCTCTGTGACACCAACATGTGGACACATGTCCTCCATGGCTTTACAGTGTTCACAGAGACTTTTCTGGGAGAGATAAACAAGTCAGGGCTCCAACACGAATCTATGCCCTAGCTCTACATGTTACATGAGATCTGGTAATCTGTGCTACTGAAGAGAATTCCTCAGAATTAAAATATCCTACAAGTAATACTATTGATCCCGCTCATCTCCTAGATGACAATGTTCAGCCCTGGGACCTAGAAGAAACAAAGTCATTAGGGACATCAAATGAGAAAGAATATGTGCTTGTCTTTGTGTGTGTGTGTGTGTGTGTGTGTGTGTGAGTGTATTTATATGTCTATGTGAATGGGGTGTGAATATGTATGGGTGTGCTAGTGCATCCCACTGGTTTAGCATATTCTAATCAGATTCCAGGTAACAGATATATAATAGAATGCATCAAACATAATTTTAAATGGCTTTCTTTTTCTGGCATTAAGTTAGGTAGTGAGCCATGAATCAATGTTTATTGGAAAAACAGAAGCCCTGCACACAATGAAATGCTATTTGTGTGTGGGAAAGCACATTTCCGCAAAGAAAACCATTATTTCAATACACAAATATTTTCTGAATCTATCACTCCACAAATGACTACCATGTTCGCTGCCGAAGCTGTTCAGATTGAGTTTTGCCCTTTTGTCAGTCTGCTGCCCAAACCGCATGACCATATTTACTTCCTTCCAAGAAGACATTCCAGAAATGAATTGAGTGTACTCTAAGAACTTAGATCGAATGTGGTCTGCTCAAAGCATGTTTCAGAGGCGTAGAAAAGAGGCCAAAGGTCGTGGCGGTGGGGGTGGGGAGTGGCAGATGACAAAAGCACACTTCTTAAGTTTCCTCTCCTTTAATGGATTCAGGTTGTTTCAGGGCTCCAGAATGGTTATCGTGTGCTGTTATCTTTTGTATTCGCTCTACAATCAGCTGCTTGCTTTCCAAGTTGTTAATAGGCTGTGTGGAGTCATCTGCACACTCTTGATGACCCAAAACAACTCCCTGGGATTGGAGGGGCACTCCCTGACTCCAGGGCAGTTTTTCTCCATGGGAGGCTAATAAAACCTGCAGCCCGACCCATACGAGTGCTGTCCTCTCGCCAATGGTGCTAACACCTCTGAAAGTAAATAGATGATTTGCACAGCGCCACATCCTATTTAATTTCCAAACGAGTTCTTCCCATGTGGCAGTGGAGGGCCTGCTAGGGCGAACACTGAGCGAACACTAAGTCATTTCCATTAGCTTCCTTTTCCTGGTTTCATAGAAAAGGGGTCTCTGAAAAAGGTCAAATGTGACATCCAAGAGGACACAGACTCTAGCAATCACCAAGTAGTGCGAATATTCCAGTACAGTTCTTTTATTCTGTGTCTTTAAATTTAGCATTGACACTAATTAATTTGGTCAACAATCTGTGTTGAATACCTACTTTGGGTCAGACACTGCAATTTAAAAACAAATAAAGCATAGTTGGGGCTTACAAGGCATCCAATGTAGTAAAGGACACAAACAGGCCATGTCAACGCACTGCTATGGGGACTCGAGGGTGAAGTGAGAAAATTCAAGGAAGACTTTCTCCAATTGCCAGCAAATCTTCAAGGCCAACAGGATTTGAGTCAAGCAGAACAAACTCCCTTCCCTCTATTGACATATTTTAAACAGACCTGAATTTCTTGCTTTCTACAACATTTTAGATCCTTCGGTTTTACTTTCCTGATTGCTATGAAAGTTCAAAAAAGAAAAGTTTTAGACCAGTGAAAAAATGAAGGTGGAGTGAAGGGGCATCCTTCTAGGACACTGGTGATAAAGTGACACGAAACATTGTAGAGCCTTTAACGCCCGCGCTCTCCTGTTCACATCTTGTTAATTAATCAGAAAAACATACCCCAGAAAGAGTTTTAGAAAATAAAATACTTTAGAAAAACAAAAGTAAAGAATCCTTGGGGGAAATAGCTGTGCATGTTTCATTTAATTTAAGAGGAGATATGGTGGAATAGGTTGTTCTTAGACAAAAGACTTTTCAAAGCCTCGCTAACTCACCACATTCTGACCAAGCGGGTCAAAAACAACAGAATTCTGTCCCTTCAACCTTCTCTCTCAAACTGCAATGAAGGCAAACTGCAGTCGAGGTACCGTGAGAAAGAGGAAGCCCCTCAACAAGAAGGATGGACAGAGTACGTGTAATGCTGGGCTCAGACTGCAGACGACCGTGAACTGGTGTTTCGTTCTGTGGTACCTAAGGTCTCTGTGAAGACCAACTCCACAGCACCTCACGATCACCACCTCCTTGCTCTGAATATCTTCTCATATTTGGTATATAATTTTGAATATCTACTGGACAAGTAAGATTTAATTATACCTGAATACAGGAGAAAGTAATGCACAGTGTTCCCTACATGTCTGTGTATATTGCTGGCAAAATTACTTGCATGTCACTTGCTAAAAGGACACTGGTCCAACCTTTCTGAACCAAACACTACAGTTTGGTCATTTTGTCGAGTCAGGTTTGATTGATGGAAAGGAGGCGTGAATAGGGGGTAAGCAGCACTCCATTTGGTCTTGTGGTTAAATACATGTCCCATTTGGAAAGACCCGGCATTTGTTGGCAGTAGTAATCACTGGAGTCAAGCCCGTTGTTATTTTTAGCAGCGGTCGAGTGGCCCTTCTCCTTAAGCAACCGTGCACAGCTGGACAGAATGCGATTCCCGAGCTCAGCTGAGGATGAGCCAGTTAGGGACTTGTATTGGCTGAGTGTGGAAGTAGACAACTACGCCTTCCTCCCTGGTCTCTTTTAGTATGAAGTTGCTTGAGCCTTTGTTCAGTATCGCAGCCATAAGCAGGTCCCCGCTCCCAACGGGGTGTGGCTATCCATGACTCGCATTGGCTGGGAATCAATCCTGGATCCGTTATTACATGGAAGGGGAGAATTTCTCCCACTGAATCACCGGTGCCCCAAGTCAAGTTCACAAATGTGGTAATGGAAGAGAATATGCCTTTTAAAATCAGCTCTTTGTTATCATAATATTTTGTGTATGAATACTTGGCTCACAGGTTTTATTAAGTGTCCAAATAAAGAGTGTGCATATAGAGTTGTTTACTATGGTTTCGATTGTTGTCAGGGGACAACAATCTATTTTTCTTTTAAGTTCTCATGATTTCTTGACGTTCTAAAGGTCCTCTTGGTGCCCTTTACTATTCTTAGAAGTTGAGGGAAAATCCAGCTGTAAAAAGAAGATATAGTACTTTTAGTCTTCATTTTTAATCTTTTTAACTGTATTTCTAAATTGTCCATATTGGTAAAAGTGCTCCATTTTCCACAATATTCAACACAAAGTTTTCTAACTGATATTTGAAGAAATGTTTATCAAACAAGTGAAAGGATTATGATTGCTTTTTATGTTAGCATATATTTCAAGTTTTTAAAGTTCATTATATGTCAAGACAAACTACAACCCAGATTTATAATAAAAATATTTTTACCATGTTCTAGTAATTAAAGTTTGTGCCCAGGTCTGCTTTTATTTATAGGGGCACCCCTTCTCCTAAAACTAATAAAAATGTCTAATCTTAGCAACCCATAATTTCACACTAGTTTTACTTTAATAGTGTTGATGTGCTTCCTTCTGGAATAATCAGTGACATTTAAAAGAACAACAACAAAATAAAACTCAGCATGTAGTGATTAGGCTATGCATCCCATGAATGCTACTAAATCTTTTTGTGAATCAAATTCTTTCTATTCTCAAGAGTTTCCCTAACCAGGCACAGATTCAAGAAATGTCTCAGTGATTGCCTTGTTTCCCAGAGAACGATTGAAAAAGAGCATACACCAACGCTCCCCAAATCAGAAAAGCTGTCTTAGGGCACAGATAATTGAGACAATTTCAGAAACTACTTTTACATTAGATTCTGAATGAGAGTAGTTGCATTATCATTTCCTCTTTTTTGTTCCTATGTAATCCTAGAGCATCAGTAAATATCATGTCTTTACTTAAACCCATCCAATTTCTTGATTATATTTATCAGGGAAAATTATAGACTGAAACTGATTCAATATGTGTCGTGTTTTGGACACATTTCTTTATATATATACCAGGTATGGAGCTTAATACAGAGAGGACAATAAAAAAACGAATCCATTTTGTCTGTCCCCACAAGGATCTCAAGGTTAGAAAGAGGAGGAATGTAAGAAAATAACTATAAGTACTGTTGGAACGGACAATAAGACAGGGCTCATTAAGGCACTATGATGTCACAGAGAAGAAAACTATTCATAATGAACTCTCTGTAGGACTGTCCAAAAGACATCAGAGATAGATGAATAGATAACAGGTGAATTGGGAATCAGTGAGGTTTGCAAAGTAAACAGTTGGCAAAGAAGACTTTTCCTGTAGAGAACCTACAAGAGTATATGAGGTGACTAAGTTCCCACAGACCACAGAGAAGGTGCGCTACTACTATATGTGATGATTTTTCTTCAGGGACTAACATAAAAATTAAAGTGATTTATTTTCTGTAAATAGGATAAAAATTCCAAGCTCATCCAGCCATTCTTTTTAAATAAACTCATACATACTTCATTTATTATTCATTGAAATAGGCAATATGTCCTCATGGAGGCCTAACTACCTCTACCTTCAATTATGAAATGTCCTCTATCACAGAATTCTGTTTGTTATTGATAATAGTGACCAGGGTTGGCATTGGGTGACCCATCTCTGGGAGTCTTAATCTACAAAATGGAGGTTGATATTTCTGTTGAAAACTATGTTAAGTGAATGTAATACGATCTCTGTATGAACAACTTTAGATGTGGCTATCATAAATTTCTGAATGAGAAACCATATCTAAACATCTCAAATACTAACAAGAGTGCAGGTTGTCATGGAGCTATTTAAGTTATGTCCCATTTCTGCCTGCAGAGAATCTAGTTCATGTCAATAACTTCCAGGATCGCTTGTGGTCCTCTGGTGATTCTGAAAAACTCTCATTATGACACTTTATAACAAAGCACAATGAAAAGAGTTCCTGGGAATGATCTCACCTGTCAGCTTATGTGTTTCTCTCCAGTAAGAAAAGGATGTTTTCCTCTGAAGTTAAATGGTTGGGCTAAGTAAAGCAAGGTTATGGAAAACTCTTCTAACTAGATAGGTGATAGTTTAGATAGATGATTGATAGATAGATAGATAGATAGATAGATAGATAGATAGATAGATAGATAGATATGATAGAGAAGGAAGCAAAATCTGTGTAAGCCCCTGCCCTGCCAAAGTGTCATATATCCTTTTAAATCCATTTTGAATTTGGAGTCTCCAGGAAAACAAATGCTGCTTCGTGTCACAGCATCTGCTAGAATGCATTTCTTTCCAGGAGAAACAATAGGACAGTTCCATGTGGCAGCACTTAAATTAGTGAAAGTGACCAAATTACTAAAAAGATGCACTACTATAAATAGACAATTGCAAAGGGTTGTCAACTCCAATGAAATGGCTTCTGTGTGCTCTGCACTTTTCAGCGCCCCTCTGTACCTCTCTAAAAAAGAGAGAGCAAAAAGATAATGTCACTAAAGTGAGGAAACCTTAATATAACCTTTTCAGCAAGAGATAAAAACATGTTGATTAGTGACAGCTGAAGGACATCATTAAACTCTCAATGTTTGGTTCTATTTCTTCTTCTCTTATTACACTTATTTATTTATTTGTTTATTTATTTATTTATTTATTATTTGGTCGCCTGCAGGCACCTTTATATCGACCGACCCGGCTAGTTGAACTACTAGGGAATTTTTCTCTCAAAGGAGGTCTGATGGAAACATGATCATCTGTTTGGCGGCTCCCATGATGGCTCATGAATAAAACATATCACACTGAAGACTTGGTTGAAGTTGAAGCAGTTCACTGCATGTTACCAAACAGAATGTTCGGAAGTTCCTGGAAAGCTTCATTACCATAAATCCCACAGGCCTGGAATTTTATTCTTGGCACAGACCGGCCTATAAGGACTGTGACTAGCCATTGGTTTATGGGAAACCACTCCAGAATTGCACCTGAAACAGGCCCTAATGCTAGCCATTGGTTTGGAATGCTTCTGTAATTGTAACAGAAAGCAAGATTTTGCTTTTGGAAAGAATATTATTGTATCCCCCCCAAACAAAAGAAAATATTGACAGGGTGAGATTTGGGTTAGAACAGAAGTCTGAAAACCAAGGTGAAAGACCAAGAAAGACCTATTATGTCTAATCATATGCACACGGAAATCAAAATGCAAAATAAAACTGCCTACTTGGTGTGTTAGAATGTGAGCAAGAAGAGACAGGATGTTTGGGGGCTCTGACTGCCAGTCGAGATCCAGATCAGTTTATGACTCCCACAAAAGAGAAGGTTGTGTGGCACACACTACCCTAGCCACTCAAGGAATCTGTGAAACCTGTCCCTGGTGGAAGGGAAATTGTTGGGTGCATAAAATGAGAAAGGTATTATTTAATGTGACCTTTCCCACACAACAAGAGAACAATTGTTGTTATAATTCAGGTTTGTTTTTAAAGCATAGTCATTAAAAATCTGCTTATAACACATTTTTTTCCTCCTGAAAATCTTCCCCTTTGTGCATCTGCTTTGGCCATTAATCCTCTAACTATGTTCCCGTATATATTTAATTTTTGATCTCCTGTACAAGGAACCATAAAAATTAACATTTTTTATAAAGATGGTTTTGTATAGCTACGTAACAGCTGCTATTGACTAAACAACTTTCCTGGGACTGTCTTTTGTCTGTCAACAAGTTCTCCTTATCACCTCTGACACACTTTGTACTTTTCACATGGTTGCCATTGTTCTTTTTATAAACCAAAAGATTAAATGCAATTCTAAATACTGGCAGCATTTATAATTTTTTAATGTTTTACATCCTAGTGTACTTTACACTGAGTGTGGTTTTGAGAGTGCAGATGCGTATGTATGTGTCTTAAAAAAGTCAGCATTCTATAAAGAGCACTGTCAAAATATAGAGGCATAATTAACGTAAAATTATAAATTAATGTCTAGAACACATCTACTTTCTAAATATTATAAATAATAAAATTTGCATCTACTGCATATTTATAAGATCTATATTATTTATGCACTTCTGTTGTAAGATTTAGTTAACTTAATTTAAATACAGTGTCTAAAACTCCATAAATCATTATTGAAATTACACTGGACTTTAAAAGTTTTAGAAATTATAATTAATCCTCTTTTTCCAGCAATTACCTTTAAAAAACCTCTAAACAATTCTGACACTATTCAATAAGAAAATTACAGCAACACCTAAGTTGGTTGTCAGTTTCACCATGGGATAAGGTGTTTCACATTTACAAAATTTCCTGACAATTGACGCTTTTCCACTCTTGGGTTTCATGAAAATCAAATGATAATAAAGAAAAGTACCTCATAAACTTGAACACATCACCCAGTGGCACATCATTGCTATCATTGTACTACGAACCTGATTTACAAATGATTTAGATATATAGTTTTCAGAAACTGGCCATTGCCAACAGCAGATATGAAACGGAGTCCTGTCTGTCTTTTTAACTGAGGTTTGTAATTATCAACAATATTCTTAATTTTACAAAGTCCTCCTTTGCCAGGTCTTGCCCCATATTAACGGCTGTCTACTATTACGTTCTATGCATTTTAATTGTCTTTATTTTGTTTTGCTTTTCATCCTTTGAGTTCTATCTTCTCCCACTGTGAGATCATCAGTCAAGTTGACATTTTCTCATCCCTTCTGTATATTGCTCCCTTCCTTCTGTCTTTAGTTTGCTACTACTTCCTATTGTGGTTTGGAAAACAGATTGGGAAATTCACCTGAATTGAGTCCGAAGAGTGAATAGGTCTGGCTAGGTAAGGATACAGTGAGTTCCTATAAACTGAATGTGTTTTGTTATATGACATTGAAGGAACACATTTAGACTATTAAAACATGCATTCATTCACAGATATTGATTGAGTGTTCTGTGTTCAGGTTCTTAAGTAGGCAGAGTAGGCTGGTGGTCTTTTGAAACGTACCATCTACCTAAATTGAACAACACAAAACATTGGATGACCCAAGCATGCAGTCAGTTTGGATAAATGCCGTGAAGAAGGAATGCAGGAAGGCTGACAAGCATTCACCCAGAAGTACCTACATTAAAAACTGTCTCTATTTAAACTGAAACATGCAGGAGAGAAGGAAATAAAAGGTCCTGATAAGGAAGCTCAGTGTTGTACAGAGGCGTTTTGTTAATTTCTAGAATCTTCCAGCCAGGTGAAAGAGCTAATTAAAGACCTCACAAGGAAGAGGTATTCTACATGGTTTCTTTTCAAGAGTTTTAGAAACTCCTCTGATAGTGGTCAGTGGTCAGTTTATTTTGAACCTGTTTCATCTTCTAGGATGTGGGTCATGCGTCTCTAACTTCTGAAGTGTGCATTTAAATGTGTGTGTGCTGTGCTTTTCTTGTAAGCAGGCCATTTATACTGACTCACTTGGAGAGCAGAGTTCCAATTCTGGACTCCTCGGCTTGCAATTGGGTTCGGGATCTCCCAGTGCAGGCAGTTGATGCTGTGTGTGTGTGTGTGCCCTGCCCTCCTCTGTGTGACTGTCAGACTCCTCCGACACAGAGCATGGAAGTGGAAGTGGAGACATGAGTCTCTAAGGAAACAGAGCTCTTGGCTGGGCCACATGAACAGCCTGCGTGAAGGCCGAGAAAACAGATGAACAGGAAGGCCATGCCATCTGGGCCAACACCCTTTAATCTCACTGAGCAGGGGCAATAGGAGTAATGGGAAGGATTACAAGCTTTTCTTTTCTTTCTTTTTTTTTTTTTGCAAGACTAGACTCTCTTTTTCATAAAATATCAATGTTCTAGACACAGCTTGATTTTTAACCATAACCATACTCCAAACATATGCAAGGCCTGGGCAGAAAGAAGTACAAACAGAAGCTCTCCCTTGGAGCCAGCCCTACCTCTTCTTGGCATGTGGTTCACCTCCATTTCTCCCTTGTCCCCCACCCAGACGGCCACGCCTTTGGGAGGACGAACCCAAGGGAGAGGCTGAGGTTGGCCCTGGAACTTGGTAGGCTCCCGGCCATTTGGAAAAGGAATTTCTGGAAACACTTACCCTTCACCACGCCCTACAATGCACTCCCTTGGATAACACGGAAAGCCAGAATGGTTGTAAATGGAACATGCATGGGAGTTAGAGATGAGAGAGGAATCCTTTAAAGCTTGTTTTTAAAATGGGTAATTTTTCAAATATCTGTGCACAGCAATCATCTGGGGATGACCTTGTTAATAAAAAGGCAGATTCTGAGTTGCTACATCTGAGATGGAGGTCAAGATTCCACATTCCTAACCAGCTGCCCGGGATTGTTGGACCAAGCGAATATTGCTGGTTTCTATGGTATAGGATGTGCTTGTCTGTGCCCATGCTGATTGCTTGGGATGACAACTTTCAATAGTGGGTAAGTGCAAAACAAGGGGGGGCGTGAGCGAGAACATGGCATCAGAAGTCAAAAAGATATATCTTCTAGAGGTATTGTTATTTATTTAAGATTCTTGTCTCAGATGATGTTCCAGACAACAGCCTTCTCTATTCCTCCTCCATATTAATAATCCCTTATCAATGATGTTTTGAATTGGGTTTTTAGTATTGCTTAGGCAGGCTTCGACAAACCCTACAGATTTTTCTAAGATCCATTTTAGAGCCAGTGGAAGACTGCATGTCTCCTGGTGTAGAAAAGAGTTTTTGATTAGATTTAAACAGCTGTCATCTCTGAGATTTCCCTCTCTAAATCATTCGCTGCTTTCAACAAGCTCTTAGACGTTGCTGTCTTAGATGGTTGCTGCTGCGGGTGCCCTCCTAAACTACTCATGTGAACTGTGTCCCGTGGTATGGAACTGATACATATTTAAGCACATCTTTACAAACTAAAAAGGCACTTGGCTCGGACAACTTTGGCTCTGGTATTTTCAGAGCCATAATGACTGTTTTTCCTTATACTGAACCAAATTCAGCTACGTGAAGAAGGGCAACGATGCCCCAGGTTGCACTGCTAAAAGCAATTTTGAAAGCTGTCGTAAAAGTTACTTTTCATTTTACCGAGATGAAATGCACTCTAACGTATATGTGTTTTCAAAAGCAACTTCATGTCAATTATTGAGGTTTCTGGAGTTGTGGGAAATGGCAATTAAAAAAATGTGAGCATTGGAACAAGGTTACATAGTGGAAAGTGGACTGAGTTAATGGTTTGAGGATGAATATATTTCTAGATTGTGTTATTGTTCATTGAAAAAACTAAAATGTGAAATAGTCTCCTGGGTATTGGACTAAACCTCCCTTTAAGAATTTATAGATGATTAACTGAAATGGCAGTTTTCTTGTTAGCCATGATCAAAGTGATTTGGGAATGTCTAAAATCATGTGAAAGTTGATTACACGTTTTATTGCTGGCACCACATTGACTGGCCACCCATATGACGGAGCAATTGTGACTGTATACTCGTTCCAATCAGCCTCAGGGAAAGAGTACACTGGGTTGAGACCTTTAGAAAGCATTTCCTTGCCTCATTTAATCAAGTGACTTTTATAATTTTCCAGCTTGTAGCCTTATTTATTTCACACTAGAAAGAAAACTATCTTATTTCTGGCATTTAGAGAAAAAACATACTAACTACCATGTAAAAGTTTCCTTTTGCCACAAATTCCTTCATTTTCAAAGGTTCTGCTATCCTGCCATTCAATGAAATCAATGCATGAAGAGTAATTTTATGAGATCCTTCTGTAATTAATTAATATTTGTCTTTGACTTACCTCTTGAAATCCTATCGATTTTTCCAAAGTCCAGTAAAATTCAGAAAACATTCCTATTTCTCTGGTCAGTGAGCCTAGACCTCACCTGTCCTTGGAAAGTAGAAGCTGTGCTTACCGAGTGGAGTGCGATGTCTTCGCGGTAGTCCTTGGAGGACCACCCAGTGTCACCTGTTCATAGCCAGAAACGGACTGGCTGTATATTGTCTGTCTTTGGATGGAGTCTTGTACCCTTCTATCGCGCTCTCTTAGTGGGAAACATTTCAGTCTTCCTGATATGACAAGTTCCTGCCTCACACATATTGCAGAATGCACGGTCTTGAGATATATATATATATGGTAGAAGGTAGGTTCCTAGAGAATAGAAATTACAGTTTGCCTGTTTGTGCCATTTATTATTTTCTAAAATAATAGAAATGGCCTGAGCCATTGCCTTCTAATAATTGAGGCGTATTGTCATAATGTTTTAATTGTCTCTTTATGGTGTCCATGAAAGTGGAGGAATGCATTTGGGGGTGATGTGCTTTATTCAATAAGTTCACGAAATCCTCTTATCAAGCTTTTTTGGTTTTTTTGGGGGGGGCATCATTTATCAAGCTTTTAAGAAGTGATTTTATAAGTGATTTTTAAGACTTATTAGTGCCCCAGTTATAGGTCTCAATTTAAATTTTGAATTCAATTTTGAAAAACTAAAATCCCATTAAATAAATTTTATCTAATTATACTCTTTATATAAATTTTTTAAAGTAATGTTTTACCTATTCGTTAAGTTTCATTTAGTATTTACCTTTCTTCCATAAAAATAAACATAAAATTATGGTTACTTAGTGTCCATTTCATAAGATTTATATTTCTAGTATGACAAGATACCTTCATTTGTATTCGTAACAGTATTAGTGCTTTAAAAAATAGTGTATTATCCAAACTAGCACTTATTAAAAAGAAAAACACAACGAATGGTCTCTGTTATAGAAAACTAAAGAGACCAATAGAAATTCAGAGCCAGCCTTAAACCATGCTTATCCTCTGGCTACACTCTCAATCTTTCACAATAAAATATATATGTTTATATATTTTCTGCTCTTTATATATATTTCCCTTCTCTTTTAGTGGGTGATTTTGTTAACTTTTCCATTTTCCCTGTTTTTCGGGAGATTGTTAATTTGCCCGTGAGCCACTGAGAAAAATATATTCTCTGGAGTGTCAACACTCCCTGATGGCATAATGATAATCTCACCTTCCAGTCCTGGAAAATTATTTCCAGTGATACTTTGGGGCTCTCAGATGAGAACATAGTCTTTTTGACTCAGCATTGAGTCCAAGGCATTGAGTCAAGAACCAATTCCATCACTTCCTGTTTGCACAACTTTGTTGTTGACTATAGACCCATTCCCTAATGTGAAACAATGGGGACTATTATGGGATCCACTTCATTTTGATTGTAGTGATTATGTGCCATCCAGTGGGTTCCGATGCAAAGCCGCCCTGAGCACAACAGAAGGAGACACTACTGAGTCCTGCGTCGTGCTCACCATTGTTCCTGTAGCCACTGTGTCCATCCATCTTGTGGAAGGCCTTCCTCTTTTTGCTAGCCCTCCACTTGACCTGGTACAATGTCCTTCTCCAGTGACTGGTCTCTCCTGACATGGGGTTGGCTCAAGAGTTCTGCTGCATGTACAGCATGCACCCCTCTGGCCGGCACAGAAACAGTCCTGCAGCGGAGGCTGCGGAGTACAGTCAGAAGATCATGTTTCTCTGCCAGTCCCACATCACCACCATCAGTTAGGCAGGCATGTGGGTTCGTGAGCTAGTGCATCTCTTCACCAGTTGTTCCTGTTTCTGTTTCCTCCCAGGCCAAGGGGGATACCAGACTGTAGCAATTAGGAGAGAAAGTGAGAACCTTCAATGTTAAAAAATATTTTTTTAGGGCTGAGCCCCGGTGGCGTAGAGGTTGTGCGCAGGACTGCGGCCCACTGGGATGGGGGTTCAATTCCGGCTCCTAGGAGCAAAGGCTGGGCCTCCTACTCCCACCACCAGGGCAGTGATGCCTAAAAAAAAAAAAAAAAAAAAAATTTAAATCAAAGCAGGGGCAGAGTCACTGTATCTTCCAGAAGGGAAAAAAAGGAGCAAAACGCGTGCGCCTCAAGGATTAAATTCTGAATGCATTTCTTAAAAGACATCTTTGTGGTAAGGGACAATGGAAAGGCACCAAGTTACAATAGCAACCCAAGGGCAGGCCTTATGGAAATCAAAAGAAATTGACACTAGCAGCACACTGTTGCATAAGGGGGATATTTGAAAAGAGAGCACTATGTATTTACCATTTCGCTTGATCTACATATCAAAAGCATCCTCCCCTGTATATAGAAAATTCTTGCAGGAAAACGTTTCATATGAATAAAACAAAAAAGGAAGAAAGAATAAAATGAAGAAGAAAGAAGAAAGTGCTGGAGGCCATGTCATTACCTCCCCCCCACCCCCACTCCCCACCCCCCATCCCATACTCTTCTTACACATCACATTAGGCCAGGTGCGAGTAGCTAATATAAATAATTCCTTCTCAAATCACCACACAAAGATACCAAGGGAACACAGCATCAAGCCCCTTGAAATAAAATAACTTACTTGAGAGTTCTAGATGGTTGGCAAAAATTAAAACAACCACAGCATAGAAAAAGTACAAAGTTTTTGTTGCCTCTGGTTTGTTTTCTACCTCATTTTCTGCCACCCCTATGCTGATTAGGTAAAAAAGACATTTTGATCAGCTAACTTCAAAAAATAAACATTCAATAATAGATTTTCCTAGGTATTTGAATCAGTAATTTGGAAATTTTTAATGTCAAATGTTCTGAGTTGAAACTAAAGTGATTAACTATTTGAAAATCTGTGATATTCAATCAGACTCTGTCAGGGAAAGGAATTTTTCTTAGCAAAGAATTTTTTTTTTTTGCAAACTAGTTAACAAAAGTTTAAGCATTTAACCAGTACTTGTAAACAGCTTTAAGGGAAGGGGGGGAATTATTTAGCTAAAATTGCAAGTTCCAAATTTGTCCTACCAAGTCAAAACTTCAAGGTTTTCACAGGGGATAGCATCTACACTACATAGAACCTGCAGAGACTATATAGAGAACACTTTGCATTTGTAAACAGAAAATCCAGGTTCAAATCCCAATGCCATGGTGTTCTACTTGTGAGACTGAACAATTGTCATAACTTGTTTGAGCTTCAGGTAAAATGAAAATGCAGCTATCTATTGCTTATGTCATATTGTTCTGAATGATAATAGAGCCCCTTAGTATAAGAAAACTACTCAACATATGTGTTAGACAGGATTATCTAAAACAGCGGTTCTCAACATTCCTAATGCCGCAACAGAACTTTAATATAGTTTTTCATGTTATGGTGGCCCCCCCAACCATAAAACTATTTCCACTGCTACTTCATAACTGGAATATTGCTACTGTGATGAATCGTGTGACCCCTATGAAAAGTCGTTCGACTCCCCCCCCCCCCCCCCCCCCCCCCCCCCCCCCCCCCCCCCCCCCCCCCCGCAAAGGAGTCACGACCCACAGGTTGAGAACTGCTTCTCTAAAACCTATCTAGCACAGAATAGTACTAAAAATATTCTGAGTGTGATAAAATGTTAGTCCCAGTGCCCTATCAGAGCACCACCATTTGTCACCTATTCAAGTTGACCTCCCTCTCCCACCTGTCCCACTGGATATCAAGTCCTGCCATTTCCACTCCCCCAAAACCTCTCAAATACGACTCTTTTGTTTTCTTCTTCTCTAGCCCCGGTTAAATTAAGGTCCTCATTATTTCAGGCCTCCATTGAAATAATGACCTTATAATTCACCCTTCCCTCAGTCTCAGCCATGCCAGCGCTTTCTTTATGTTTGTTCTCTTTCTAGAAAATAAATATAATCATGTTATCCTCCTGCTTAAAAACTTTTAATGACTTCCTGATGCCCATAAAGCAGAATTGAATCTCCTGAGAGTGATATACAAGGCCTTTGTCGTTAGGTAACTCGCTGTCACCTCCTGTCACTTCTCGTACGGCACCCTGTGAAACACAACCACGATGCTGTCATTGTTCCTGAACTCCTAGCTTGGTGCTCACTAGTCCCTTTGCCTGTGATGCACCTCCCACTGATGGGGAACACACATGCACAGCTAACAAGAGGGTTAAAGACAAAGCTTCCATATTGAGCCTTCTCAGAGTACATTCCTTCATGGACACAAGAATTTCCATTATGCCACATTTCTTTCACTACTTGTTTGCATCTCTATCTTTCAACTGCATGTGAACTTCAGTAGGGAGCATAGCTTAGACTAGGGCAGTGCTTAAACACTGTGTACTGTGCTAATGATCGAGAACAACAAAAACCATGTTAAAAAGAAAGGACATGATATCACTATTGAGCTACTCAATACAGCTACTCAAGGTGTCCCAAAAAAGTCAGTTTTGTCCTATGGTATATTTGTCGTGTCTGCCTAGGTGAGCAAAAGAAACAGAGTTGAGAGAATTAGCTAGAGAAGCTGAGAACCAAACAAAACTACAAAACCCCAAGAACCACAAGTCTTTTGAGTCAATTATATTGATATTACAAGCAAATGTATCCTTGGCTGACATTTTCAAGTTTAATAGTCTCAATTTACTCTGCTTGTTTAGATACAGCATGAATGTAAAATTATTTTCCCCTAAGAAAATACAAGTTTTAGAAAGTCTCTTCCTTCCCGTTACAAGCTGACATCAGGATAAGTGCAGATAGCAAATGGGCTTTTGTACGGGACCTCATCAGTGACTCACAAAGAACTCCTATGCAGATATTCTGTACCTGGCCTCCCTTTTCTATAAAACAACCCTGACCTCTGTTTTCACGACGCTGTGCATTTTATGAGGACAAGTGGCAGTGTCGTATTTTGGTGAAGGAAATAAGAGAAAAGGAATAGGAACCAAGCTTCACTAATTAGTTTCACTTAGTGCATAGTGTAGTTCTAACAATGAAGGTAGGGGAAAGAGAAAGAAAAGTTCCTGGCTGATGATGAAATACTAAATAGAAGAACCCGTGTTTCTAGTTCTGCCCTGTCATAAAGCTGCTATTATTCAGCATTTATTAGGTACCCACAGAGTATGAGGCATAAACATGACAAGTAGAAAACACACAGTCCCTACCCTGTAAATCACAAAAGACAGATGCACAGCAAGGTAGGTGGACCTGGAAATTGCTTCCAAATGGCTGCTGGTTGGAGGATTTAGAGTAGGAAACCTGGAGGCAAGAAGGGGGGCGGGTGGACAGGACAGAGTGTAGGGAACTGAGAGGTGTAAGAGGAGTTAGTGTTTTCATAAAAGGAATAGGGTAGGAGGTCAGGCCAATTTTCAGAAGCATAATAGTCAACAGGAGAGATTCAATGATAATAAAAACCCCAAGGGGATAGAGGGAAGAAGGATTTTCCATTGTTGCTCCTCACTCTTTGTTAGCATGGGCTTCACTGCCTGGGCTAGCAGTAGAGAAAATCGAGACGATTTTAAAAGTGAGACCCGCCCACACAAGATGAATGGTTCTGCCATTTATTAGCTGTATGTTCTTGGGTGAGTCATTTGATCTCTTTTAACCTCAATTTCCTCACTTATAAAATGGAACAAGGGCGCTTCAAAGGATTCATCTGCGCAGTAAATAAGCTAACGCGCGGGAATGGTGTGCATGTGGCGCTTAGCTGGGGAGGCGAACCCTGCGTCTCGGGAATCTTTGTCCAGAGTTCTAATCGCTGTTGCCCCAGGTTCCGTGCGCTCTCCTTTTTGGTGTGGCAGAAAGAACAGGGCATTGTCATGAAAGGGAAGGGTGTCTGTTTATAGGCAGGATGCACATTAATGCTAAGGTTCTGTTTCCAGTTGAATTGGGACCCGGTGAGATTTTAACACAGTCTTTTTTAAAAAAGGAGTCATTAGAGACCCCCACCTCTACCCCACCCCCCACCCCCAAATCACAGTACTTTTCATCAACAGAGCTGGTCTATATCAAAAGTCTTATTTATAAGGAGGCTTTCAGGCAATTTCACACTGCTTTCCCCTGATGCAGTAAAAAAAAAAAAAAAAACAACCATGTAAACCCAAGGGATTAGTAGAGACTTAAAGGGAAAATAGTGTAAAGTTACACTACGAAGCGAGGCAGTGCAGCTGCCTGGATGCACTGTTCCCTTGGGCTCCTACAGTGAATGAGACTTATCGACGTGGTCCGGTCTGTCCCACGTCGCCAGATCCCCAGCCCTTGGTGACAACGTGTGCGAGGATTGCTCCGTCTCCGGGGGCAGCCGCGTCTGTGCGGACCTGCGTTGTAGACACACACAGGAGTTCACTCTCTAGGAAGGAAAGCTTACGTCTCCTTTAATATTTCTGTGTTGACAGTCGTGAGCGGGGCTGTGTAGTGAACAACATGTTTGTTCCATTGTAGGCAGTTCACATACATTTACTGAGTAGGGTAGCAGCCTACAATATAAAGCGAACCAGGAGTATTATCTGAGGACTATGTTGAAGTTTTGAAAAAGACTGACTAGTCCCCGAAGGCAGCCATCTTGAGGCTGGCATATTTACACTGATGATCTCATCAGAACAATAATTAATAAGAGTGAAGTAGGCTAATGAAATCCGATAGGGCGTTGAAAGGCTGCATCGCACTCGTTAGCATTCCTCTTTTCTCCATTACTTGATCTCTAACAGAAACTGCATTTACTGCTGGAGAACTAATTGAGCCTGTTTGACTTCTAAACAATCGTGTCTTTTTTGAATCAAAAAACAAATTTACCAAGAGGCTTTAACGGTGTATAATTATAGAAAATATCAGGAACTTAGGCAATGATATGCGCAGCATGGAGAACCTAGGAGAATCAGAGCAGCGGCAGGCTCTTCCTGCTCTGTTGACAAGACACAAGAAAACACAAAGAAGCAATGAAGTGACACGTCTTTCAAGGCTGAGGTTTTTAAAAGGCAAAAATTCGCCATCCCAAATAGTAGCTTCTTGAATTTTTACTCATATAGTGTAGACAGTAATTAAACTATCACACATCTTTCCCTTTGCAAAAAAACACTGTAGCATCCAGACAAGGGACGTGGGCTCCCAATCAGTCTTGTGGCCTCCTACGGGAACCGTGCAGTGGTTATCATTGCTCTCTGGTGGTGGGAGTAGGAAGCCCAGCCTTGCTTCTGGAGAGCTGCTGCTGGATTTGAACCTCCAACCCAGTGGGCTGCAGTCCCACGCACAACCATTACACCACCGGAGCTCATCCCCGAATTTGTTTTTTTGGTTTATAAAGACTTGACCTGGAAATGCAATTTCCTTTCTCTGGTGAGAACTCAAAAGCTGCCTTCCATCTGCCACCAAAAGATGGATGCTACTTTGGTGTAACTTGGTTTCCATTTGTGGCTTCTCTCCCAAAGAATCTATTCTTTTTCCGTGGTAAGCCTCCCACAGCTCCCAGGAGCCCGTGTGGATGAGACCTGCTTGGCACCCTGTCGCTAGCCCTCGTGCTTCTTCATGTCTTCTCTTCCAAAGCCAGGGTCCCAAATGAGACAGGAAGCACACCCTTGTGGCTAAGGGGTTAAACTGAGCAGGAAATGTAGATAAAATTATAGTATGTTTCTTATTTGATCATATTAGGTCTATTCTGAGACTACTTATCAGTTGGGTTTTGTGCTAATAATTGCCATTAAAATTAATAGTACATTTTGGGAATTAGGCAAAGTGCTAACAAGTTTGCTTTTACACAGAGCTTTCCAAAAGCAATCTGGGTAACTTGTTTCTGGAATGCAGCTGTGTACGTTTTCATTAACATCTTGCAGGTGGAGCCTAATTTTAGTTCAGCCTTGAGAAGGGGGAATTGTGTTGTGTTCCTCACGACGTACCCATCGCCACAACAGCAGCAGGGCAGGTGGGGCTTGGCCAAGCGCTTGTTTATTTTCCTGGGGTTCTTTTGGTTAAAAACTACAGATGATTCATAGGGTTAATCATACAGTTTCTATTTGATTTTAACATGTCTTTCACAGAATAGTCTGGAGTATATTTGACCTACAGTAACTCAGATGTGAGACAAAAGCAATGAAATGGAAAATGATAAGAAAATGAGCAATGAATCCTAAATATAGTGGAGGCAAAACCAGTGAATGGAGGGAAGTAAAATTTAGAAATACATCTGTTTGGCTACAAAAGCATTTTAAAAAGCAACCTTCCAGATTCTCTTTTGGCAATTTGCAGTTGGCTCCGATAGAAAGTTATTTTTTTTCCGCCCACCCCCTCCCCTGCCTTCTTCCTCTGCCATCACAAGAAGGAAACCATTAGACAGGCGCTGGTGCTGGGAAGTGGGGAGAGATGAGGGTCACAAAGGACAGCGGAGACGTCGTCGATTGTTTTCGCATGCAAGTTCCTCTTCGGCCTTGGGATCTCAGCGAATGACTGGTAATCAGCTTAAAGTGTAGATCTGAAGGAAAAACATTTTAAAGAACCAGAGTGATTAATGGCACTCATTTCTCTTTTAATTTGTTTAGGAAATATCTGAAACTCGACGGTAAGTTCCAAGGGCACAAACCTCATGGCTCTGCTCGGCACAGTGGGGTTCACTGCAGTGACCCTCCTGTGTACAGCTCTTTGGAGGTGAGGAGCGTGTGGTGTGGCCTTCACACTGCTGTGTGTCAGCTGGCTTAAACAGGCGCCTTTGAATTCTCAGATCCTGCGGGGTGTGCGGGAACATGCCATTACCTCCCTAGGGAGGGGGCAGCTCCCTGTGCATATTTGTTTCTTTCAATTCATCCTCTTGTAATGGATGGAATTTGTGATTATACGGCACAGAGCTCTATTGTTCTAAACCGTAAACCTTTTCTCGAAAACCCCCTCCTGGACCTGAAGTTCACCATTCAAGGGCTTGGTCTCAATGAGGGTTCTGAACCCGGGATACGGGTTTATCCAGAATGTTCATAAACAAAGTTGTGCTGCTAGTTTTGTTTTGTGTGGGTATGAATGTACATGTGAGATTTTTTTTTTAATGCACAGGAATATTCCTTTTTCCTCAAAGAGTGTCCATAGTTTGCCTTGGAGTCCCTAAAGGGTTGGTAACTGCCAAAACCGTGAGAAGGACTGCCTTCTACGCCATGTTTACCCCCTACCTGCACTCCAGAGGGATACAGCAATGTACTCTGGCCAATGAATATAAACTCAGTTTTCTGGGTCATTCTTCCTCATGACCGTGGTGATTGGTCAAGTCTGACTTGAAGTGAGTCCACTAACAGCTCCTAGCCTATCATGCCTTCCTTTATCTCATTATAACATAAACAAATATTGCCTTTTCTAAAGATGCGGTGCTTTATTTAACATGAATTTATGAATAATCTATGTTTAATCAAGTTCCAGGAATTTAGAAATAATTGACACTACTATCTCTCTCCTTAAAATGTCCCCATACGCATGGCAGTCTCTCAGGGAAAAGCAAAGCAAAAGAAACAAAAAACATTGATCATTGTTCATTTTTACTCATAAAGAGGGAAGACACCCTCCAAGGCCTCAGATGTTCAAAACATTTACACCTTCATTTTAAGGTGTAAATATAATGGTTAAAAAAATCAAGTCCTTGTGACAATATGACAACAACCACACCCAAACCTGTTTGTTCCACCACCCCATTCCACCTACCTGCAGATTCTGACTGTGTGGGTGACAGAATGGAGGGATGGAACCTTAGCAATGGCTCCATTTGTTTACGGGGCAGGTGGCCTTCAAAGGGCCAGATGAACCCACTTATTTGAGACTTAGGCTAAGGAAGTATTTTTGACAGATTTGATGTTACAAGTACCCCGGGCTTCATCCGACTGTGACTTTGCAACTCTCTTGAGGATATTTTTACTAGGGCTTTCACAAACACAGTACTCTTAAAATTTCCTGATATAACCCAATCTCCAGATGAGTATCTAAAACTCAGGCTCTGTTTCTATTTCTTCTATTCCCCAACTTGTTCCCAGAGAGGACAAAGAGAAAGGAAAATAAATTGATATGGAGCAGGAAATGGGGTCATTCCGATTCTTTTTCGTGGTGAAAAACACTATCATTCTCAGATGCAATCAGTTTGATATTCCCAACATTCGTTTCATTTTTTGTCTCACTCACAATGTGGTATGCAGGGTCCCACTTCTGTTCTCCATGAAATCCAGGGAGACCTGGAGGAGGATGAAACAGAGTGGACCACCTCAGTTTCTGACTGCGCCCAAGGTCGGGTCGCGTTGCTGTCTAACCGGGAAGCTCCGCCTAAGGATACTCCTGGGTGAAAGAAAAAAACCCGACAGGTTGGTAGCCTGCCTTTCTCTTTTCTAGGATTTCATTTGCATTTAACTCTTTTCCTATCCTCCTCTCTTATCGTCCTATTCTTTTCTTGCTGAGATTCCTTAAGCCATTGAGGAAATGTCACTTACAGGAAACATGTGACTCATTTCACTCTTGCTGGTAGGCGCATTCAGAATTCTACTTTGAGAGGTTTGTTTCCAATTTTAAATTTAAACCTTACTGGGCTGCCTGCCATGGAAGCTTGCTTCAGCCACAGCTGTTGGAGTAGTGTCTTTGCCGAAGCACTTAGTGAAGATTTGGTTGTTCTGTTGCTGCTTCTGAAGAAGTTCCCATCAGCAGGAGGGAAACATGTATGGGATTCTTATGGGATCCTTTTGGTTGCTGAAGAAAGTACAAATGCCACCAAAAATCTGACTATGTTCCAGAAAAAATTGTACAGTCTTGTCAGCTGACATCAGCACATGTGCAGAAACTTGGAGCGGTCAGTCTTGTCCAGTACCGAGCAGAAATGTTCACCGATGAAACACATCCTGGTCAAAGGCTGAGCCTGTCACTGGGGAGTCCTGCCAGTATTTCACTGTCATCATTAGTTCAAGGGTCCATCTTTAGAATTCGTGGGTACGAGCTCGGTTTGTTTTCTTAGCCTACAAATTGGATAAGGATAAACAAAGCTTTGGCCCAAAACTCTCCAAGTACATGAGAATATCTGCTTGGTAGGAAAGAAATAATCATTTTTAAAGCAAGTATTTTGATAGCTCATACCAATATGCTTGGGTCATGTCTATGCATGGTTTTCTGTGTGAAGACGTTTGATTTTTAAGGGCTAGGGAACCGAAGCATAAATGACTCACAAATATGAGGAGTTTCCAAAGAACTTGTGAGGAAAGGGGGTTGGAAGAACGCAGACTTCTTCAACAAACTTTGTGAAGCTTCCTCACATATGAATAATATACACATACATATGCATCTATTATATACACATAATCAGATTAGCTCACCGCCATGAAGTCATTTCCAATGCATATCACCGCTATAGGGCAGGATATAACTGAACTTTCATGTGTCTAAGACTGTAGCTTTTGTGCTTTGTTTTGTTTTTTGCGGGGGGCATCCCTGCCTCTGGTGGTCGTGGGCGCTACCCAGTGCCGCTCCTGAGAGCCACCACTGGATTTGAACCGCCAAGCCCGCAGGCCGCAGTCCCAAACTCAACCACTTACGCCACCGGGGCTCAGCCCAAGACTGTAGCTCTTTATGGAATTGGAAAGCCTCATCTTCCAAATGAGCAGCTGGTGAATTTGAACTGCTGACATAACCTCTGCCCACTGGCTAACCACTACGTCACCAGGATTCCTTCTAGTCCTGTTAGAGAAGGCATTTTATTTATTTTTTTTGTTTTGTTTCGTGTGTGTGTGTGTGTATGTGTGTGTGTGGGGGGGGGCATCACTGTCCTCTGGTGGGAGTAGGAGGCCAAGCCTTGCTCCTGGAGAGCTGCTGCTGGATTTGAAGCGCCAACCCAGTGGGCCTCAGTCCCGCACTCAACCACTACGCCACTGGGTCTCAACCCGAGAAGGCATTTTAAAAGTGTTTATATTCATCCAGTTACTCAGCTGAAGTAACTTATGTGGGATGACACAAACACCAAGCATTCTCCCCCAGTTATACTGGACTAATTCCTTTCATGGCAGGCCATTGGACGCTGTGCTTCTCTCTGTCCCTCGACTACTGTTAAATATGAAATAAACTTGGGGAAGAGCAAGCTAGATGCAAATAGGCTTATTGGAAAAAATAAGACTAGTAACATTAAAAACAAATAGTGCTTACATTGCAATAGTACACTGTAATTTTTATGTGTTTATCTACAGGATGACCTGATCTTTCTTTTGAGGTAGTTGGAGCAAGTATTATCAACTCATCTTATCAAATAGAAAGCTTAAGTAGAAGTTGTATAATTGTAGATGATGTTGTTTTGCTAGCATGTTTTCAGTTCACGGAAGCAGAGATTTCACATAAAAACCTAAATATCTGACTTCTCTAGAGAAGTTAAAGTTGGGGTACCTCTGGGAACACTGAGTTCCTCTCTTCCACAACAGGACGGGGCCACTCGTTCCCACTGCCTTCCATCCACTCTCCTCACAGCTTTACCTTTAGTTGCCTGGCATTTTTAGATATTTGAATTTTACCTGATTTAGAATTTTCATTAGACCATCCTCCGAGGAGCACAAGGTGGCCAATTCAAGCCCACCAGCCCCCCTGCAGGAGAAAGAAGAGGCTTTCCATCCAGCCTGTCCTCATAGGGATTGACAGCCTCATAAACCTGCCCTGAAAGGTTACTCTATCAGATTTGACATGATAGCAGGTCTTTGATATTCTTAGATTATGGCAAAACCAGACCTACTGACTGCACTTTTTTATAAATCATAAAATATCCATGCTAAATATATATGTGGAATTTTGAGAATTTCTCAAAAATTCTTCTGCTCTGGCTGAGCCCTGGTGGAGTAGTGGATGAGTGCGGGACTGCGGCCCAATGGGTTGACGGTACAAATCCAGCAGCAGCTCTCCAGGAGCAAGACTGGGCCTCCTACTCCCACCGGAGGGCTGTGATGCCAAAAAAAATCCTTCTGCTCCATGAAATTTCTAAGTTTTGCAAGAAGTAATGCTTCCACATTCTGCTCCTTTTTCTTATCATACTGCCTGACTGACACCATCCCTCTCGTGTTTAAGTCATCATCTCTTTGGTCATCTCCAAAGGCCCTTGCTCTCAGCAGTCATGTCAGAGCCTACATGCAGTGTGCCAGCTCTCCCCTGCGTCATGGTTTATTCAGTAACTCATTTATTCAGTACACCTCAGATGAATGAAGAGAGGGAGAAAACAGTAGCATTATGCTAATAGATTACCCTGCAGCTGGTTTCCTTTTCTCCATGAGACTACATTGAGATGACCACATCACCATTTCTCCTTTATCCTCTATTGGAATATGAGTTCAATTACTTGATAATAAAGATTGGGATGCATTAGAATGGATGTTGGGGTGAATAGCATATGTATCATCACCACAATATGTTCACACTTTGGGGAATTTATCATTGAGGTAATTTAAGAAGGATCTTGTAGATTCAGCATTTTATATGCATTTATTTATGGGGATGAAAACGCTCTCTGCTTGAACAGAGAAACTTGTGTTTCTTCACCACTTGAATCTGGTAAACAGAGAAAACATTAATTCAAAATCTAGAGAAGGCAGAACTCTGCTTCCCCCCAGCAGGAGACAAATTGGTGCCTGACAGAGAAAATAATGTGTCGAGAAATGATATCAAAAAGATAAGGGCAAATCCTAGTTGTTGCTTCACTCAACAAAAAAAATTTTTAACACCTACAGTGTTCCAGACACCAAGTCAGACCCTGGAGATAAGTCGATATGTAAATAAATGGCTGCAATGAATATTTTAGCTATTGTAATGGATATCAGTAAAGGATACAGAAGTCTGGGAGGGATCAAATTTATCCAATAAAATCAGCAAAAAATCCCACAGTGACAGTGACCCCTGAGCTCAGTACTAAAAAGATGTGTTTATGCACTCATTTCCGATAGGACGTGAAGAACTGCTTAGCACTGCAAACCACTACCCATCTGCCACTTTGCAGTGCTGCATGCTGCTATGATGCTGGAAACAGTTAAAATTTACACAGTCACCATAACAATGGACTCCATCAGATGTACAGTCATGAGGATGACACAGGGCGGGGTAGTGTTTTGTTCTATTATAAATGAGGTTGTTATGAGTCAGGTTAACAGCTAACTAACAACTAGCAGCAGCATTACAGAACAAATGAAGAGGGGGAATTCTTCCTTTGCTGAGGGTAGAAATCAAATGAAAAAGACCTAAGAAGATTGTGGATCCATCAAGAAAGCATAAGATAGATACAAAATTAAGAAACAGGTTCTAGACTCTACCCCAGTTTCAGGCCTGGTTCAGTTCATTGCTGTCGGTATGACCTTAGACAAGCGTTGAACTTCCCCGTGCCTCAGTTCTCCCCGCATTAAAAGATGATGAGTTAAAAAAAAAAGATGATTACTATGGTTAGTAATGAGATAATGTATGTAAGATGCTTATCAGCATACCTGGACCATAATAGCATAAGTTATCCACTAGCATTATCATAATATAGTATAAGATCATACACTATCTTATTTTAGGCAGCACCAAGAAGGGTCATATATTTCAAAGCACTTATTATTAAAAGCTTGCATAATTAAAATAAAAAAGAAATCTCCTACCTAATATTCCTTGCATCATTTATGTTGAAGTTTTGCATTTTATTCTCACTCATCTTAGATAATGAAACCAGACCAGGTCCCATAATTGCCCTTCTGCAACTAAACTGTTCAGTATTCAGTTTCTTGAATTTTTTTCAGTGAGGTTCAGCTTCTAGCCGTAATATATTAGCATAATACTACTATGTCAGTGCTCCGAATACAGGATATTAGCAGAGAGAAACATTTCAGCCACTCATTTTTACTTTCATACATTGACTAAAATTGGGACTCTTAGACTCTATCATCATAAAAAACTATAACAGATAACATATGGATTATTTTATTCTTTGTCAGAATCGATTTTACTGATAAACATATTGCTTTTCTGAAGCATGCTATAGGAATATTAAGCAAAATGTTTTCAACGTGGACATTTGGGGGGAAGTTGTTTCAAGCATTTTTACTTCCCGCTCCAAAAGCTCCAACCGAATTCACTGGCATCAAGCTAATTGCAAATCAGAGAGAGCTAGCAGGACAAAATACAAGCACCCTGTAAACCTCACAGGAGTGGAAAGCCTCCTCTTTCTGGGCAGGTCGGCGGGTGGGTTCACAGCACTGACTTTGCAGTTAGCAGCCCACTCTGCCACCGGGTATCCTTTACTTCCTGCTAATTAAATGTATATCTTTCTACAAAATTAGTACAAAATGGATGCCTAAATCTTTATAGCCTGGAGCAAAGCAACATTTTTAAAAAAATAAGAGTTCATGTCTTGGCGACTAACATCTCTTGATAACAAATTATCCTTCAATAATGTGGCTACAACCCAAAAATACTCTTAGGCCTTTATATATAATAATAAGATATGCTACTCTATTGAAGAATATTACTGTAATTCTTAAACATAAATGTACTAGATCTATGAAAACCCATAAACCTGCATGACAAAAAGAATGAACCTTAATGTAAACCATGAGCTTTAGTTACTAATAATATATCAATATTGATCCATCAATTAGGACATTTGTACCTCATTAATTGAAGGTTAATAATGTAAACTATGAAATGAGAAGGCCATCTAGGAACTCTCTAGTTCCTGCTCAACTTTTCTATAAACTTTAAACTGTTTAAAATATACGCTATTAAAAAATAAAGACTAGAATTAGTGAAATCACATCAATAGAATATTATTTTTTAAATAATGATTTTATTATTTCCCAATACCCATTCTAACTGGAATTTTAAAAGTTACCTCCCAAGATGGAGGTTCTTTCCTCTACTGGAAGTATTTTTCATTTTACAGAATTGGGATCATCCATGATTGTGCCGTTGTAAAAGAAAGTTTCCCCTGTTACCGTAGTGTTTGTGTCCCACCTGGAGTTCCAGAGTGGTGACAGGTGTTAACATGCCAATTCAAAAGCTGAAGTTCCTAGATCCCTCAGAGGCACCCCGGAAGGGACATCTGGGGATTTCCTTCTGGCAAAGCACCCGCTGACAGCCCCATGAAGCAGTCTCCCTCTGACACACAACGAGTTGGGATGAATCGAAGTGTACTGAACAGCTTTTTTCTTTTAATATGTTCCTACTTGGGTTAACATAAAGCTGAGGGAAATGTGTTGAGATTTGAGTGTGAGTGGCTTGAGAATTCCTTCATGCCTGTGATGGCTCAGTGGGTTAAGTATTGGGCTGCTAACCGCAAGTTACACAGTTCTAACCCATCAGCCCCTTGGAGGGAGAAAGCTGAGGCTGTGTGCTCCCAGCATGGGGAACTGTCTACTCTGTGCTTTCGGGCGGCTGTGAGCTGGAATGGACTAGATGGCGATGAGTTTGGGGTTTCTGTATTTCTCTGATGGCTGCTGGACTTTCTGACATATGTGGGGGCATGCCTCTTATCATTTTCCTTTCCACAGTGCTCTCTGTCTTCCCATTTCCTTGTCTTCTATCCCAGACCAACACAAGATTCCATCCTTATCAAGAAATGTAGCCTTCTCTTTACCCAGCACTCCCTAGCAGGCCGGGCCCAGATGAACCTGGACTTTTACAACTCCAGTGTCCATTCGGATTTACTCAGTTGTTCTCCCCAATAAAAGAATCATTCATGGGTGAAATAAATGCTGTGCCTCCCTAGAATACAAAAACCTTGTGGCCATTGTCCTTTTAAATAAAACAGCGCTGGATTTATTTTCTCCCTCCCAGTCATGTGCTTTTGTTAACAAGACATTTTGGAGTGCTTATATCTGTCAGACTTTGTATGCGACAATTCACTCTTTTCTTCGCTTCCAATGACTACCACTCAATACAGAGGTCCCTGGGAACCCCAAGAAGGTGAAGCATAAAGCAGAATAAATTAGCAAGAGTGTCTTCATGAAAAACTGCAGATGTGTTCATGCACTTCTTGTTCTTTTATAAAACAAATGACATTCCACTTTTGGTGAAATTATAAGAAGCTACCATATATACGAGTGTATAAGCCGAATTTTTTTCTGCACATTTTTGATGCCTTTTATGTAGTTAAATCAGATGTCTCAACTAATATTTGGGTCGGCCTGTACTCAAGTGTATATGCTAATTAGATCCTCATTTAACACTTTCTATACATAGTGACATTAGTTATGTTTTTCACAATATGTCTGCATTCATATCATTTCCATTCAGATTATTCTGCTTCCATCAATTAGCTTCACTGCTAACCCCAGTGTTCTCATCCTTTCTTTAAGGTCAATATTAACCATTGAGTCTCATGTAAATGATTATTTAAAGAAGTACAATAGTCCTGGGTAATATTGTCTAATTTATGAACCAATATATTATTTGACTGACAGGTCATCTTCAAGAATGGGGTCAGTTGCAAGCTAAAGGAATTTCATAGCAATAGACTTAAGGACCCTCTAGTTTCTACCAGTCCTGTATTTCCAGTCATCTTTAGGAATTGGGATTTGTGTACATTCCCACCACCCCCACTCTTTCTGGGACCATCTGTCATGTCCTTGGTCAGAAAGATTGACAGTGGTAGCTGAACTCCATCTGGTTCTTCCTGTCTGCGGGAGATGAGGCTGTGGTCTCTGCTCTGTGCACGAATAGACTGCTTCTTTGGAGCTTTGGCTTCCATTTTTCTCTTTGCTCCACATGAGTAGAGGCAAATAGTTATATCTTGGATGGCTGCTAGAAACTCAGAAGGCACCAAACAAGATCTTTATTAACTAATTTTCTCCAATTAGCCAATTTGTGCTATTCTCTATTGTTTTTGAATGAAAATGATAGGGCAGGGCAAAAACACTAGAAAAGACCCAGCTCAGACTTATTTTATTTAGAGTGAATGAACGAGGATGACATTTAAAACTTATGAATCCCTATCAAAATGTAGGCAAGGACACTAAAAAGTCAACATGATGAGAAAACAGTAAGATTCATTAACCATCAATGTGCATGCACTAAGAACAAAGGAGGCCCAAGGAAACTAATTTACCCTTACTCACGATTAAAAAGCTTAACTATATTTTGGCATGTCTTTAAAATAAAATACTCAGATGTTCCTTGAAGCCACATTTGAAATCTTATTTATACAGTATTTAGGAATTTTCCCAAATGAAACGATTGTCATTGAAAGAATGAAGACAATGCTATGAAAAATGGTACCATGTCTCCTTAAAAAGCTAGAAATACAAACATTATGTGATCCAAGAAACCCACTCCCAAGGATATTGCCTAAAGCAGTGGTTCTCAACCTTCCTAATGCCCTGACTCTTTCATACGGTTCCTGGTGTTGTAGTGGCCCCCAACCATAAAATTATATTTGTTGCTATTTCATAGCTGTCATTTTGCTACAGTTATGAATCAGGGAGTCCCCTGAGAAAAGGTCATTGACCCCCAAAGGGGTCTGGACCCACAGGTTGAGAACCATTGCTCTAAAATAACAAACTCCCAGTCAAAAACAATTTTGAAGAGTCAAAATTTTGCTTAAGCAAAAATATCAAAGTATGAAACTATGCTTTTTCAGAATATGCTCTGTCTACCTCTGTACACTTCTGATGATTCTGAAAAAGAATTACTGCCATCAAAGAAATTATGATTCATACATAACAACTCTGTATGTAGGAGCCCCCTGTGAGTCTCTCAAGCTGTAACTCTTTGCAAGAGTACAAAGGCCCCAATGACTGGTGGTTCCGAACTGCTGACCTTGTGGTTAGAGCCCCACGCATAACCACAGCTCCAACAAGGCTCCTTCTCTACCCCTCCCACATCTTTCCATTTACATCAAACCAAACGTAGTAATGTCTGACATCTGTTGGGAACTCATACTGGGTTTCTTTACCATGTCCTTGGACTTTAGGTAACAAAAATGATTTTGAAGGGCCAAGATGCAGGCTGTAGGGTGAAAAAGGGTAAGGTTTTCCATTTAAATTATTGGGACAGCCCTGGCTACCCTCAAAGAATGAGCGGGTGCCAGATTTGATAGGAAAAGATTCCTCCTGCTTTCCTGGACCCTTTTCACCATGGAATGCAGTACTCCATTTTCTGAGGGCTTCCTACTAAGCCATTGTCATCATGTCACGTCCTTTGACATGTCCTTTGAGAAAATCCCATCAAGATTGTCCCTGTGAAATCTGGAAATATATATATCTTCACAGTCACCCTCCCTCCTGAGCTCACCCTCAGTCTTAAGATTTTACTGGCCCAGTAGATCCTCGATCTAATTGGACAGTGCTGTCACTCCGTTGATTTAAAAACCACCCTGACGGGATTGAGACAAGTGTCTGCATCTCTTCTGCAGCCATCCACTGGCCACAGAGGCATAGTGTTTTTTTTTTCTTATTTTTATTTTTTTGGGGCATCACTGCCTCTGGTGGTCGTGGGCTACCCAGTGCAGCTCCTGAGAGCCGCCGCTGGATTTGAACTGCCAAAGCCACGGGCCACAGTCCCGCACTCAACCACTTATGCCACAGGGGCTCAGCCCTGAAGCACGGTTTAAAAAATGTTTTTTTGTTTTAAATAAACTCATGAATTCATAACTGGAGCCATAAGCAAACATTTTTACTTCTGCTTTTAAAAGCCAGCACATGGGTAAACATGTGAACACCCACATTCATTGCAGCATAATTTACAATAACAAAAAAGTAGAAATAATTCAAGTGCCAATCAATGAACAGTTAAACTGTGATACACAGGAACAACGAGCCAACACATGGTAACAAAGAATAATGGCATGGCTACAAAACATCTTAAAACTCTAATGGATATCATACTATACTATTGGCAGTTATTAGACTCTATGGAACTGAAAAAGGATAGATACTGTATGATAAGAGCTCACACCATTTTGCTTTTAAAGCATATACATACAAGACGATTATTCTACACAGAAAATAATTGCTCTTTGATGGTGAGCAAGATGGGAGGAGAAAAGAGTGGAAATGGCTCATTAACAGAAGAAATATGCTAATAAGGGTAAAGGAAAAGGAATACACAATCTGAGGGATGTCAGCATAACAGAACCAAGGCAAAAGGAGATAACGAGAGAAAATGTAAAAAAAGGACAATTACAGATATTATTATACCATAGCTAATCCTGAAACAAATGAGTGGACATAAGTACATCAGTATGTTAAAGATTTGTGGGAGGGTGCAAGTGAGCACATCCATCTACAGAGACAGGTTTGGTTGTGGAAATTTCTACATACTTAAATGTAGGTTAGGGTTAATGTTGTTGTCAGGTGTCATCGTTTGGGTACTGATTCATAGCAACCCCCTGTGCAAAAGAACAAAGCATTGCCCAATCCTCTGCCATCCTCACGAGTGTTATACTTGTGCTGAATGTTGTAGCCACTCTGTAAGGGTCTTCCGCCTTTTCTCTGACCCAAGCATGATGTTCCTTCTCAGGGACTGGTCTCTCCTGATTACATGTTCAAATTATAGGTCTCCATGACCTCAACAAATATGCAAAGGTATTCGACTGTGAGGACCATAATAAATTCTGGATAACCTTGAGAAGAATAAGGACTCCAGCAACTTCACTGTGCTTATGGCTACAAGGATCAAGAGGGCAAAAGAATACTGCATGGTTTAAAATCAGAAAAGGTGGCAGTGGTACATGCTTTTACCAGACTTGTTCAATCTGTATGCTGAGTCTATCATCAGAGAAGCTGGATTTTATGAAGAAGAATGTGGCATCAGGATTGGAGAAAGTGCATTAGAAACCTGGGCCAATGACACAACCTTGTTCGCTAAAAGTGAGAAGAACTTGAAGAACTTGCTGATGAAGATCAAGGATTTCAGCTTTCAGTATGGGTTTTGACTCAATGTAAAGAAGTTGGGCGAACAGTTGACGTCATAATAAATGGGGACAGGTTGAAGTTGTCAAAGGTTTTGTCTTCCTTGAATCCACAATCAATGCTCGTGGAATCATCAGTCAAGAGATCCAAAGACACATTACATGGGTAAATCTGCTCTACAAGAACTCTTTACAGTATTGAAAAGCAAGGATGTTGCTTTAGGAGGAAGGTGTGCCTGACCCAAGCCAGGATACTTTTCATTGCCTTATAAGCATGTGAAAGTGAGACACTGAATAAGGAAGACTGAAGAAGAATCAATGTATTTGAACTGGGGTGCTGGAGAAAAGTATATTAAAAGTGTTGTCGTCTGCTAAAAAGACAAAACAGGGCTGAGCCCCGGTGGCGAAGTGGTTGAGTGCGGGACTGCGGCCCACTGGCTTGGTGGTTCAAATCCAGTGGGAACTCTCTGGAAGCAAGCCTGGGTAGCTCCCACGACCACCAGAGGGCAGTGATGCCCCCCCCAAAAAAAGACAAAACAATTGCTCTTTTAAGTAATTTATTAATCCATACAGACAGTTACTGTCTCTATGTATTCACTTGTCCTGGATTTCATATGCAGACAACCATACAAAATGCAAACAAAATAAGCTAATAAACCAACAATAATAACAAAACCGAACATAGAAAAAGCCCAATCATAAACCCTTTAAAGAGATCATGTGCAGCAAACTTACCCAATGCAATGCATTCTTGGATTTCTTCGTTACTGTTTCTATGAGCATTGCTTGTGGATCCATGTAAAATAAAAGCATTAACATTGTGAATCTTTTCTCTCTTTATCTTGAGGTGACCTATTGGTCCACTTGTGAGGATTTTTGTGTTTTGACATTGAGTTACAATCTATAGCAAAGGTTGTCATCTTTGAGATTTATCAGCGAGTGCTGTAAACCCTCCTTGCATTTAACCAACAAGCTTATGTAATCTGCATATTCCAGATTATTAGTAAGTCTTCTTCCAGTCCTGATGCTCCATTCATTTTCCTCTAGTACAGCTTCTCAAATTATTGTGTACAGATTAAATAAATATAGCGAAATGATATAACCCTGGCATCCAACTGTCTTCATACAATATCCCCTTGCTCTATTCAAACAACTGCCTCTTCGTTTATGTGCTGATTCCTCATGAGCACAATAGAGCATTTGGAATTCTGTTCTCCCTAATCTTACTATAATTTGTTATGATTTACACAGTCAAATACTTTTGCATTATTAATAGAACATAGGTAACTATCTTTCTGGTATTCTCTGCTTTCAACCAAGACCTATGTGATGTCAGCAATAATAACTGTCATTTCGCATCCTTTTCTGAATTATGCTAGAATTTCTGGCAGCTTTCTGGATGTACTACTACCATTTTAAAATTATCTTTTACAAACTTTTACTTGCATATGGTGTTGATATTGTTCAATAATCTCTACATTCTTTTGGGTCAGCTTTTGTGGAATGAGCACAAATATGGATCTCTTCAAGTCAGTTAGAAGTCAGTTAGCCAGGTAACTGTCTTCTGAATCTCTTGTGATTACTTCTAGTGCTGCCTCACTTTGTTGAAATGTTTCCATTGGTATTTCCTTAATTCCTGGAGTCTTGTCTTTTACTAATCCCTTCAGTGCAGTTAGGCCTTCTTTTATCCACAACAGTTCTTGATCATATGCTCTCTCTTAAAATATCTAGTATACCATTCTTTTTAGTAAAGTGAATGTGCATTCCTTTTATCTTCTTTTGGGGATTCCTGCATCATTCAAGGTTCTTTTCATGGAGCCCTTCACTTTGGCTACCCAACACTTAGAAATGCAGCCCATTGCTCTTTTTCCTTCTGGGTTTTTTAATTCCAGGTCTTTCTACAGTTCATTGTAGCACTTTTACTTTGTCTCTCGAGCTGCCCTTAGAAACTTTTTGGTTACCTCTTTTAGTTCATCATTTCTTCAATTTGCTTTAGCTACATGCAACATCTTATTTCAGAATACCTTCTGACATCGATTTTGGTCTTTCTTCTCTTTTAAATAATCATTTGCTGTCTTTACATGTGTTCCTGATGGCCTCTCAGAAATCGTCTTCTCTTGGATCCTCACTGATCAGTGCATCACAGCTCTTTTTTAGAAGATCTCGAAATTCAAGTGGAATATAATCAAGGTAGTATTTTGCATCTCATGAAGTTTTTAAAATTTTTCTTCTGCTTAAACCTGACCTTACATATGAGCAATTCGTGTCCCATTCACCTTGTTTTGGTTGATGATATTATTCTTCTCCATTGACTCTTTCTAAGCACATAGTCAATTTTTTCTGTATATTCAGCCTGGCAAAGTCCATCTATAATATTTTTTAATATTGAAAAAACAAAAGTATTTGCAATGAATTCATTCGTATTTCAAAATGCCTTCATTCTCTCTTCAACTTCATTTCTTCTATCATCAAGGCCATATTTTCCAACTAAAGATCTTTCCTCTTCATTTCCAATTTGTTGCAATTATCAGTAAATATAATTCCATTGTTTTTTCCAAATTTTAGTGGGTCAATTATTTACTTTTTAGAACCATTGCATCCTGATTGTATTTTTGATCACGTTCAGACTAATGAAGTTGACAGGATGTGTCGATTTCTGTGTCATCGGCTTTAATGGTTGGTGCAAAAGTTTTTATAATAGATGTTTAAGAAATGGTGTGGAGGACAATGTTCTGCATCCTCCTTTGGTGAGTCAGGTCTTAACATCTCAGGAGTGGTCATCTAAGATACAGAACTTGATCTCTTTCTGTCCAGAATAAAGGAAAATGAAGGCAGCCAAAGAACTCATTGGGGCAATTAGTCCAGAGAACAAATGGACCACATGAACCACACCATCCTTGACTCTCTAGATGACAAGAACTAGATGGTGTCCAGAAACCAGTCTCACTGGGATTAGAGGGTACAGGGCAGGAAAAATGATAAAACAAAAAAAGACACTCACAAATACTTACAGGTCTGAAAGAGACTGAAGTAATCCCAGAGATTGTGGTCTTAAGACTCTATACTGCCCTGGAACTAAACCCATTCCCAGAGATCACGTGTCCACCTAATGACAGGACCATAGAGTAAACAATAACACTCCAGACAAAGAAACAGATCCCTTAGAACAATCAATTTATATGAGGTTAAAAGGGCAGCATTTGCCCCAAAGTAGTGATGAATAGATAGAAAGAAGAAGAAAATTTTGGATGAAAGCTAACAGAGAACCCAGGGCAAAGATAGGAGAACAATTGACTCATTGTTGAGAATTCAACCAACATCACAAAAGTTTAATAGCTTTTGTACAAGCTATTAAAAAGGAAAGCAATGTGTTCTGCAAACGTTCACCTCAAGCACAATACATTTTTTTAAAATAATGTTCAGAATTAAACTTGAGGACAGAAAACCTAGAGGTATAAATTATAGCTCTGAGCTATAACCGCAAAGTAAATTTGAGCAAGATACATACACTTCCTGAATCTCAATTCAATCAACAATATTAAGACATTAACACTATCTGGATTGCAGAGCAGGAACCCTCATGAGGGGATGCAGGGAGCCAGAACCCACTCATGATAGTTCTCCTTGAATGACACATGGGCATAGAGGGACTGTATATCTATCACCTTATAAGTACTACCATTTAATAAATAAAAATATCAGGTGTTTTGCTTCATTTTCATTCTGGGAGAGTTATTGACAGGAGAAAGATGACACTTTCTACTCCCATAAAGAATCCCATCCTGTAGCTTTGCTGAGAGTCAGACTCTATCTGACAGCAGCGAGTTTGGCCTTTATTATCGTTCAGATTCATTTGATGATTGTCAACCTAGAGAGAAGCCTCTGCCATGCACACTAGTACTTTGGTCAGTGATTTGAAAGACAGTATGAAGGACATAATAATCAGAATGGCAATCTGTATTTATGCACTGAGGTCTTTGAGAAAATAGACTATATTGTGCTCTTGTTACCTTCAGTATATGACATAGTACCTACTCAGATGTGAGAAAAAAAGTATGATAAACCTGTTATATTCGTTAGGGCAATCAGGATCCCCCCAATCTATGTACAAATACAGTAACAGGTCCATTCTGAAGATTACATCTAATATGGATGGCTATAACATCTGCACGTTTCAGCTCAAGTATCTGTGGCAACCAGAAAAAGTGGCAAGAGACTTGACTAAATGGTATTTGGTATGACAATGGGAGGCATTTGAGTTTCCTAAAAGTTCAAGAACTGAAGATATGACATGAGGCCAATCCCTCCACATAGTTCATTTCCTGCTTCAATAAAATTCTGAATTATTAGTAATAGGGCCAGAACAAAAGGAGCATTGGAACCCATCTCAAGTAATGTATTTGGTTCTGAGTGCCACATTTAGGAGAGACATGTACAAACTGGAATCTCTCCAATATGGTGATCCACCTTACAAACCATACCCTATTAGAATGACTAGAGAAATGTACAGTCTGAAAAAGGAGTAGAGTTAAGAGGAAATGATGGCCATTTTTCAAAAACTTGAATAAATTTCATGTAAAATAAGGATTAAGTATATTCTCAGAAGCTGAAGAAGTTCCTACAAAAGGGTAGACAATTCTGGAAGGTATTAACCAAAATGCACTTTCTTAGAGGTAGTAATATATTTCTTCAAAGTTACTTTTTATTTGTTTCAAAAATGATTATTCTTCACACATAAAGATGCTTGAGAAGTTTGTGGGTAAAATAGAGTGAAAAAACAGTGGAATTTCCCACCAATTCTTGAAGGCCCCTTATTGATGAACATATCCTATAGGTATGTGGCCTATTTAGGAAGTACACATGCAAGAGTTTGCAGATCTATTTATGTCATTAATGATTTACATGTATGTAGTTACAAATGTGTCACTAAACATTAATGTGCAAATATTTTTACACATTATTAGATGCTAATTTTATGCTAGATGGTGGGCATATTCAAACAAAGGCAATGTTGTACAGAGACATCTTATTTGAGGTGAGATACAGTATAAAACCTCAACCTGAAAATGAAATCAATCAAAACAAAACAATTTGCTTGATTTAAATTTCACTGAGTAATTGTGAAATCTAAGACATCTAATATCAAACTCATTGAGTCCATTGACTGCACATGATATAAGGTGAGACTGTAAATTTTAGCATGCCCTTTATATCAATCAGATCCATATTTTCTCAGTTTTATTCAGATTATAGTATACTTACAATAATAAACTGAAGAGGTCAGTTCCAATGTCATTGCCAAAAAAAAATCTTTTCAAGATCTAGCCAGAAGAACAGTTCTGTCAGTGATAGAATAGTGTTTATACATCTACAAGAAAGACCAGTCAATATGACTAGTATTCAAATTTACCAATCAACTACTAATGTCAAAGATAAAGAAATGGAAGATTTTTACCAGTCTGAAGTTGATCAAACATCCAGTCAAGATATATTAAAAGTTACTGATGATAGAAGTGTAAACATTGAAAACAAACCCAAAATTGGTAGTTGGAAAAATTGGTGCTCTGAATAGAAATGCAGATCACGTGACAGAATTTTGCAATACTTCCACATAGAATTACATCCCCCCTCTTGCTTAATTTGCAGCCAAATCATAAACAGGTCTAAAAAGAGAACAATAGCACTAACGATATATGCATACCTTAAAATAAGCAACCTTTTCAGATTAAAATGGGAGTATTTACCCAAGAACAAAATTCAAAAAGATTAGCAACATAAAAAGAAGAGTGGAAACCGGCCACATGGGAAAAAGTGAGATAAATAATGCTACATACAGGGGATTGTAATAAATGAGTATAAGCAAAATGTATATGAACTGTTGGACCTAAAACCAATGATCTATTCTTTAAACATGTACCTAATTATTAATGTCAATTAATAAAAAGGTATAAAAAATAAAAGAAATAAAATCAAGAAAGTTATTTGTCAAAGTTGCACCCTTTTGCCACATTTACTGGATCTTTATGGTGAGCACATAATCCAAAGCACTGGGTTATATGAAGAATAGCATGATACCAGGATTTAAGGAAGACTCATTAACAACTGGTGATACACAGACAACACAATCTTGATTACTGAAATCAAAGAGGACTTGAAGCACTTACTGATAAAGATCAAAGACTACAGCTTTTATTTTTTTTCTAACAGTTTTATTGGCACATAATTTACATATCATATAACTCAATAGTTCAATCATTCAATCCTATCAAGGAGAAGTGTACAATTTTAGTCACATCAGTTTCAGAGTATTCCCCACCCCCACACCCATGATTAAATTGTCTTTAAAATGAATTGTGCAATCACAGTCATTTCTGGTGCTACCTACCCCTCCTGTCTTCAATACTTACTCTGAAATCTCCCTTTCCTCCCTATTGCCCACCCCACCCCTAGGTCCCTTTGTGTTAGTTAGTAGCATTACGCATCCACTCCTCCTGTGTTTCACAGCTGGGAGACCTTACAGAAAACAATAAAAAACAAAATCACATTTAGATGGTAAGTATAAAATCATAATAGTATAAAGACAAAAATATAGTGTATAAGAAGGAAAAAAAGACCCCCATTCTTTAATATAGATTACACCTCATAAAAAATATTTAACTCTTACTAGTAGACTAGTAAGCAACATTATGGTAAACGTGGAAAATATTTAAGTTAATCTAGTTGTTTATTTTATTTGGGTCTATAATCAATACCCATAGAAGTAACAGTCAATAAATCAATAGACATATTGCTTTGGGAAAGTCTGCTACAAAAAAAAAATTTTTCATAACATGTTAGAAAGCAAAGATGTCATGTAGTGTTTTCTTTCATATGCATATAAAAGGTGAACAATGAATAAACAGTGAAGAAGTACTGATGCATATGAATTATGGTGTTAGTGAAAATATTAAGAGTTTTATAGACCAGGGATTAGCAAACTACTAAAATGAAAAAATCAATCCTGTCTCTCACACCTTTTAAAAAATATTTGAGAGCCCCAAATTCATTTTCTGCAAATAAATGAAATCACCATTATCTGAATAATCTCCCTTACTTCAGGACACAGGTACACCCCATAGATGGTTCTGGAGCCACAGTTAGCTGACCCCCTGAGCCCTGGTCCTGTTCTGGAGCGCTTACTCATTAGGCTATGACCCACATGACCCCCGAAAAAGATGATCTTTCCCCTCTGGAAAACCAACAGAGAGCATCAGACACCCCCAGAGGAGTCGCTTAGGAGTCGGCGCTGAAGCAATGACAGTGAACTTGGAGCTTGGTAGATAGATTATCCAAAAAAGCAAACCAACCTCTGTTTGGCAGTATGGACAGAATGGGAGGAGAACAAGAGTTCGCTTCCCATGCTTTGAACCTGTTATCGAGGGGCACCAAGCCTATGGAAGGTCATCTTCCTGAGTCAAGTACCCCATTACTTTCAAGTCGATTCCTACTCATAGCGACCCTTGGTAGGGGTCCTGGGATTATACATCTTTATGAGAGCAGACAGACTCGTTTGGGGGTGCTCCGGCCCCCCAGAGCACTGGTGGGTTAGAACTGCTAACTTTGTATGTAGGCAAGCCATCACGTAACCCACAGAGCCGCCACCTGGGCTCCCTCAGTCAAATAGAGGGTCAGCAAAGAAGCGGAAGGCCTCAGCGAGTGACCCAGTGTGCACAAGAGGCTCACGGATACGTGGAGGTAGGTGTGGCTCCGGGCAGGGCTTGACTCAGGCTTGGCTACAGGCACGCTGGATTGGAGCCCACCGGATGGCACCGAACAGCAGGAGCAGCAGCAACACAAGGAATCGTAGCACATAAACTTTGCCAACCTTCTGAACTCTGATGTTCATAACCTGGATTCCATTGAGACCGACAGATACAAAACCACCCCTTTTAAACACTGCCATCAGCAAGAAGAAATCATTCCTATCGACGCCCATTACGTAGTGTTCGCTTTTGATTAGGAGATCCAAACTCCGGGCACCCTCGTGTTTGCAGAGTGGGCAGCTTTTCGGGGGGCTCCCAGCTGGCACCTCGTGAGAGCGGAGCACCGAACCTGTCCTCCGAGACGCTGCCGCGTCCATAGTCCCAGCCTCGTCTCCTCTGTCGTCATAGAGAGAGAGCCTCTCTACCCCGGCTCAGAGCGCAAAAAAGATTCTTTTTCTTAAGATGTATAAGAGAAAATAAAATAATCGTTGCAACAGATGTATTTCATAGGCTATCAAACATTTTAAAACAACACATACCGCATATATTTTGAGGTTCCCTTTGGAGGGCTCTGAGTTTATTTTCTTTGCCTTTGCGTCAAAAATTCTTGGTTTTAAGAAAAGGGTAAAGTAAAACGACTTTCTAGCCTCTTAAAAAAGAAGAAGAAGGATTGAACCTCTCAAAGCATCTAAAGGGCTAATTAGGATAGTGTAGCTTTTAAACAAGGAAACATACCGAAAGCAGTAGAACTGCCCAGTCCTGCTCAGTGCAGCCCAATCCTGATTCAGCAAAGAGGTATGTGCCAGTAGCGAGGAGCATTGTGTGCATGACCGTGCTGCTCAACTCGATACTGTTCCCACACCTCGGAGAGTCGGCCCCGTGCGTGGGTAAGTCATGAAGTCACCGGGGACCCGAGCGGAATATTAAAAGCAGCAGAGGTTATGAGAGTTTAGAGACAGGTGGAACTGGCTACACGATCTCAGCCACGCCTCCCTCTTAAAGATATTTGGCAACAAACTTTGTGGCAATATGACACCTGTCTGCGTAGGAAATCCATGACAAGACAGAAGGGCAGGCTCTGAGATCGGTGCGGGACTGGAACTGGGATCTCCCCAGAAGCCTCTCTGGATTGGGAAGTCGCAGCACCGCTCTCTGACTTGTACGCCGACTGGACTCGGAAGGGATCAAAGGACACTAGTACTCCGTGTGGACCCGGAATCACCACTGAATACGGTAAGGACAATTGACTATCTCTTAGTTTGATCATTCAAGATGGATGATAAAGCAATTTCCTCCTACTGGATCTTGGCTTTAAGTGTAGATTCCTGGAGCGGTCTTCTTGGTGATATTCAGCGTCTTTTCAGGATCTTGAGTGGGAAGGGTAGACACCTGGGGGACTTTGCTCCCGGGTGGCAAATGGGCTACAGTGAGGTCAGGACGGGGTTGCAGTAAAGAGTGATCTCAGAGCCAGGTGGGTCGAGCCGCTCATCCACTGAGTTGCTATCTGATGCTGCTTTAGTAACCACCCATCATTCTGAGATTGAAATTGACGAAGCAAATCCTAAGTGGTAACTTAATTGCTCTGAGAATGTCCTCTCCAAGAGAGTGGCACTGACTCAGTTTTTCCAGAGGAACTCAGAAACCAGAGGAGAAGGTTTTCCTGTCCATGAGCTGTCCTGAAAGTTAACATGTATGGGTCTCTCTGGCAAATAATAACTCCGTTTCCATTCGGTTTTGTTTGATGAGGATTCAAAAAGTCTTAATCAAATCTTGCAGTCATTGCGGTTTCTTTCTCTCTTAATCTCCCCAATTTTGAATTATGAGATCCTTATCTCTCGAAGTAAAACACCATTTGTTAAAGCCTTTTCAAAATCAAGGATAAAACCATCAAAACTAATTGTTAGCATCAAATAAACATTGCCTTTTTCTTTTAGTTTGGACATTGTAAGTACTAATCAGTGGGTGGAGTCCCAAAAGAGGGGAGGGAACCCACTGAAACAATACATGTAATTTGTTTGCATTATTATTTGAGATAATTACAAAGAAGATGTTCAAAAGCTGTTCTTTATCTTGATGCCACAAAAGAGGAACGGGAGGGCCTCTCACATCAGGAGACTAGGAAAAGCCCCAGAACCCCCAGCTATTGTCAGCTGCACTGTCAAATATTGCCAGATTCACAATTGTCAAACATTAGCATTACCAAGAATGCCAGGGACAGAAGTGTCACATTGAATGTAGAGGGATGACTTCATAGGAGGGCCAAGCTGAGGATATGACCAGTTTGCAGTCACAGAGAAATCAGCTTTAATTAATGTGAGTGCCAGCTCTGTGTATAATTACACAGCATGAAGTTTGCATGCAAATGCGGAAGTGCTGATGCTTCAAATACTCGCACTTGCTCATTAATACATTGGGACTAAGCAGGGCTGGCAAGCAGACGGGGTACAGCACACACGGTGCCTGCAGGCTAATTTGTATTATACTGTAGTTAGCAAACAGATTTCAGATGTTTCTCTTTTCTTTAAATAATAAGCACAAAAATATGTGTGTCAATTTCATCAGTGCCATACCTTGTTTTCTTCTTGATTGAAATAAAACGCTTCCAAGTTTGGGGAAGAAAAAAAAAAACCTGTTGAGATACGGGCAGCATTGCTTGAACACTAATTTATAACTACCTGATGCCGGTTCTATTTATACTGGCTCTGGGTTAGTTTTTCTTGATGCTTCATACAATTATCCCAAAATGTTCACCTTTCCTAATTGGCAAAATTGTATTCAAACAAGGTAAATTAAATCTAGGAGGCCACAAAACAATGGTCACATTTGAATTGACTACTTGTCTGTCAAATCTAGTATCTTGGGTCCAGCACTGACTGCGGCCAGAGGCTTCAAGAGAAGAATTGAGCTACATTGATTTCTTTGTGAGACTACCTAATCCTGCAATACACGAAGGAGAGATTTCTTGTTCTGACCTCTGGATCTCTGAGCAGAGATCAGCTCCAACCAAACTCCCAACTTCCTTGACAGCATCCCAGGGAAAGATCTTCTGAAATCTTGACGCTAGAAATGTTTTCTTTTTCACTGAGGAAATGGCATGAGAAATTTGTTCAAGTGTCAAAAAACCTGGTGGTACTCAAACCCAAACTCGCTGACATCCAGTCAATTCTTACTTGTGTGTCTATCCAACATTTCAATATATTTCAACTCCACAAATACTTACAAAAGAATTATTCCTCTCCAAAATGACAAAGTGGAGGATTGCACACTAGGACATATGATAGACCCAGTGTCTGCATTTGGCATCGCTCTTTTCTTTCAGGCAGGGTCCTAATTCAGTTTCTCTGGGCAATCCATGCTATTAGCAGCTGTTGCCTTGAGGAAAGTCCACAGTGCCGAAATGTAAATCTGTGGCAATTCTGTATGTGTGACATTCTTCAATAGCGGTGTTTGTGGCCCCTCAGGAGACTAACCTGTTCTCTGACATTTCTTCAGCCCCCTTCTTATATGAGGTAGAGAGTTGCAAATCGATATGGTGAGAGAGAGAGAGAGAGAAACAGTATATTCTCAGGCAAGCCCAACAGTAGTATAAGAGTAAACCAATGAAAAAAACTGTTCATTCACCTCCTTAAAAGCTAGTATCTTTAAGAAATATTTCTCAAGGAAAAAGATTTTAACACATCACCTACTTGGATAAGAACAGTTCAAATCATTTGATCTGACCCCAAAGTAGTCATCTATCTATGTACTCTCACTCAGTCTAATAAAAGGCACATGGAGTAATGGAATGCAACCAGAGATCACGGTCCATCCTTCCTGAAAAGTCTGTTCAAAGATTCCTTTGCCAAGGACGTCTCATGGATGTGAGATATGGGAGTAGACAAAGAGGGAAATTGACCATCCAAATTCGCAGCCACCGATTCAATTGCAACTCAGAGACACTAGAACATGGAGTAGAACTGCCTTCTGAGATCCCAGGGCTGTAAATCCTGATGGGAGCAGACAACCTCCTAATTCTCCCTCAGAGCTGCAGGGGGTGGCAGGGTAGGGGTGGGGGGGAGGGAGGGGGCTCAAGCTACTGACCCAGCACTTGGAAGTCCAACTCGTTGCACACTGTGCCATCAGGGCCCCCAAGCCAAACCCGCTGACCTCAAGTGGATTCTGACTCTGTGGGACCTTCTCTCGTGTTTGAAATAGAGCAGGAAGCCTCATCTCTCTCAATGCACAGTTGCTGGGGGGTTTGAACTGCCATCTCACCTATGGTTAGCAGCCCTGTGACAGCGAAAATCGCACACAAAACACCCAGTTTTAACCCTACAAATCCGAAATATGGGAGCAGAAGGAGCGAGCCCAGAATGGTGAGAGAACTCATGAAGGTCACCAAGATAGACAGTGGTTTCCACAAATTGCTATAAGCTGCAAGTCACTCAAATGACCTGTCCTCATATCCCATTTATCAGATACCCAGCTTATAAAAGAAATCACCCCCTCCCCCCCAAAAATCACAAAATGTGTGTGAAATAAGAAGAATTCGGGGCTGAGCCCCAGTGGCATAGTGGTTGAATGCGGGACTGCGGCCCACTGAGTTGGCGGTTCAAATCCAGCAGCAGCTCTCCAGGAGCAAGGCTGAGCCTCCCACTCCCACCAGAGGGCAACGGTGACCCCCCCCCCAAAAAAAAAGAAAGAAAGAAAACATTGAATCAAGAAAAATTCATCTGCCAAATTCAAAAACTATTTGGTACAGAGACAGCAAATGCATTCTAGTGAAGGATTATGTCAAAATAGTTACAGGATTAATAATCATTGATGATGCAAGTCCTCTCACAAAGCAATTGAAGGTTAGAAGGGAAAAGTTGAGGAGAAAATGAGAATTGAACTCTAGCAGTAAAAGTGTTTGAGAAAGCTAAGGAAGCAATAGCCACATAGATGAGGAAAGCTTCTAACTTCGTGTGAAAATAGTGTACACCCGGGTGGTTCAAGAAGGCCAGTGGCAGTGATGATTCTCCGCAGTCAGAGCAGTTCCCATAGACCCCGTATGGGAAATGCATCCAAGAATACATTTCAAGGGTATAGAAGAATAAAGAATAGAAGTGAAAGAATAGAAGCCAAAGAGAAAAAAATAGAAGTTAAAGAGGAGGGGAGAAGAAAATATATTCAGAAAATGAAGGGGAAAAAGCCAACAAGAGATGAAGAAGAAAAAAACCTTAAGAAAAGAAAGCTCTGGGCCATATTTGTAAGGAAGGAAAGGCCCAGTAACAATTGAGATAAGAGTGGAAATGTGACCATTTCATGTGGCCAGAATTAGATATCCTTACAATCACTTCTGCCAACTCTGGCGGATTTCTTCTTTAAAGCTATTAGTCCAAGCGAAGAGAGGAAGAAAGAGAATGATGGCAGAAAATGTGACGGTGAGGTGGAGGTGAGGAGTGTTGTGCAGACGTCTGCCTGCCTCCGTCTCAGAGACCTGCCGGTTAGACCATCTCTGTGCAGTTGTAGGAAAGAGTGCACCGATACAGAAAACAAAGGACGTTCTCACTGACACCGAGTTGGCAAAATAGCTTATAAGGTAAGTAGGCACCCAAAAGAACGATCTTGCCAAAGTAAATGATGAGAAGGCACATAAACATGAATAAAGCATTGTTTTAAGTTTGTCTTCTGCCAACAATATGTAAAGCCATTTGGAAGATGGCAAGAACATTTAAGAGGCTACTGCCACAGAAGACTGTATGAGGGAGATATCAAAGACAGAGAGATGTAAGAAAAAGAATTGACAGAATTTTACCAGTTATTCCAGAAAGGGAGAGGAAAGACATCATACATAGAGAGTTCTGATCTTGCCATTTTTAAACAGTTGTAGCAGTTCCGTGTGTGTGCAAGCACACACACACAATAGAACATTCAAGGGGCACCTTCATAAATATGTCCGGTATGGTCTTTGCTTGACTGCCACATTATAAACAGAGGCCTGGTGGTGAAATGGGTAAGTGTTCTGATGGTAGCCAGCAAGGGGATGATTTCAAATCACCACAGGACTCTGTGAGAATCTGCTCTCCTAAAGATGACAGCCTTGCCAGCCCTCTGGGACAATCCTGATCGCCCTGGGGAGCTGTTATGAGTCCACATTGGCTGGCAACACTGTTTATTTGTTTTGTTGTTTGTTTGAAGGTATAGCTTATAAAGGAGCCTTGGGTGCACCACAGCTACCAACTGAAAGGTTGGCAGCTGAAAGCCCCCCAACCACGATCTGTGATCTGCTTCTGTAGAGACTACAAGCGAGAGAATGCTCGGGACAGTTCTGCTCTCTCTCAAGGGGTCCCTACAACATGAAAATAGATCCTCCAGATGCTAGTACCAGTATCACCCCCAGACAAACCCATAGCCATAGCCGGGCAGTCAATTATGACTCCCAGGGAGCCTGTGGGACAGAAAAGAAGGGCTACCCAGGGTTCCCCAAACCATCCATCTTCACAGCAGTAGACAGCAGACCCATCTTGTCACCTTGGAGCACCTAGAGGGATCAAATTTCTGACTTCTGAATTGGTGGTTAGCAGCACAGCACAATATTTAATCTTTTTTTAAGCTTGTGCGGCAGGATATTGAGATAGGAAAAAGGAGGTACTGCATTTGACTTAAATGTATTGTGCTTTGGAGATTTTAGCAGCTTATCCTAGTGGAGAAGTGGAAGAGGAAGGTAGAACAAAGTTTGGGCACTTTGGGGGAAACAATAGAGTCATTGACAGGACTGGGAGGACTTTTCCCAATAACCCAAGGAGTTGAGGAGATTGTCGTTGAGAGACAGACCCAATAGAGAAGAAGACGGAGAAACAGCATTCCGCATTGCATCTAGGAAGGATGCGGGGAAGGACAGGAAGTGTAGCCACAGAGTTAAAAAGAAACCCGGGAAACTCCATGTGAGAAAAGGGTGGAGACTTTCTGGAATGAGAGTCTGCTGGTCAGGTGACAAGGAGAAGAGAAAGACTAGGAGGATGAAAGATGAGAACTTTGGATGTCACAATCAATTAGTCATTGATGACTTTCAGAAGAGAGCTTTCATTAAAATGAGAAGCATAGGGCTAGTTGCTAAAGACTTTGCAATGTCTCTGATATTTGAGTACTCATACGATGAAGTTTTTTAGGAGTGTATCCTTAAATTAGAAAAGGCAAGGTAAGAATAGGAACCAGCTTAAAGAATAAAGCAGGCAGCACTAGATGAAGGTGGTCAGCTGTACCATTTTACCAGCCAGCGTCCTGCTGTAATTCTGGTTTCTTGCTTCCTGTTGTCAAATGAAGGTGGGTGGGGGTTTACAAAGAATAGCTGATGACACTCACAGATGACTAAGGCTCTAAATGACAATCAAGTTCTTCCTACAATTCATAGCTAGGAATTGAAAGAGTTTTCCTCTAAGAAATTTCATCTCCACCCCATTCAGTGCCTCTGACTTATTTTAACATTTTTTTTAAGCACAGAGTTTAGCTTGATAGGTATATGTGCAACCTTCTTATGTAGCAAGATCATTTGGTATCTCTTTCTGGTAAAGGTGTATCCTGTAATCACTGGTAACTTTTTAAAAAGCTATGGCATTCTCAGAATAGTTTTGCGTCTATTTAGCCAATTCACTGAACTTGATCTCTCTATTACTATGCTTACCCTATGAAGTGGACTATTCAAGAAAATCCCAAATGTATGTCTTTCCTTGGCTTGTGTTTTGTTTTGTTTTGTTTTGTTTTGTTTTGTTTTGTTTTTGTTTTGGGGGCATCACTGCCCCATGGGAGTAGGAAGTCCAGCCTTGCTCCTGGAGAACTGCTGATGGATTTCAACTCCAACCCTGTGGGCCGCAGTCCCACACCCCCCCACTATGCTACCAGGGTTCAGCCCTGTCGGCTTTTGTTTTGATGTGTCCCTCTCTACAGCATTTCCAGACATTCCCACAGCAAGCTGCTGTTCAACAGGGGCCCCGAGTACCTGGGAGTAGGAAATTCCTTTTTACACTTCTCAAGCACTCTTTTCTTTCTTTTTGCCACCAAGCAATCCTCTCCATCTATGTACAGAGACGTGTGACTTTACAGCTATTTCTATCATCCTAGGTTTGATAGCTAGATGCTGTTGAAGGATAGTATGATTATGTGTTTACCTACTAGGTAAGCCTATGTTGACAAAGAGTCATGGGTGGGGAATATGAAGTCTCTATGTGATATATTAACCTAGTGTTCAGTAGCACATAGTTCATGTTCTTTTCGAAATCAGACAATTCATATGCTAAGGCTTTCTCTCATCTTTCAGTTGCAGAAATATTTCTTAAAGAATTCTGACAAGGAGAAAGAAACAGACTTTCTGCCACTCCTTTTCAAGGGCTGCTGTCCCAGACCCCCGGGAGCAATTCTACTCTGCCCTATTTGGGTGCTCTCAGTCAGAATGGACTCAATAGCTGTGAGCTTTGAATTTGGTTTATATCATTCTGAGGAAGTTTGCTTGTGAATAGAGTCACTGTATACATAGGAGGACCTGGCGACACAGCAGGTACAGCACTCGTCTGCTAACCAAGACAGCTGGAGTTCGAACCAACTAGCCACTAGATGGGAGAGAGAAATGTGGCAATGTGCTTCGGTAAAGATTGCAACCAGAGAAGCCCTGTGTCTGTTGTGTCTCACAGGATTGCTGTGAGTCAGAATTGAGTCAACAACACTGGATTGATTTGGTGTGTGTGTGTTTTCTGTTTTCACAAAAAAGCACCAGGGAAGCACCTTCATAACCTTGCTCTGCATGGTTGTTGGTCTGTCAAAGAAATTCATTACCAAGAAAATGTCCAACTTTATATGCTTACTAAATTTTTAAAAATGTTTTTCATTATATTTATGCAAACCTAACTTGGCTAGCTCATAATTTACCAAATGCGAGCATTTGTCAGGGTTATTTCCAATCATTCAGAAAAATGTGCCTTTGTGTATTTTGATTATTTAAAGCAATTTTGTTTCCATTATGTGTATGTGCAACCAGAATAGCATGACTGTCTTGACTAAGGAAGCAGGACGACTCTTAATTTTCAAACATGCATGTGCAGAAGTACCTTTGATTGTTTCACCAGTGTGCAGATAGTGAAGAAGACATGCATGATTTTGCACATATTCATTTTCCTTGGTGCTTTATAAGGGAGGGTTAATGCAGATGAAAATCGCACATGCTATTGTTTGCATTTCAGTATATTTGTATATTGAAAATTATATGTGTAACGTGAAAGCAGTGGGATTTTTCCCCCCTTGGGGGTTTATATAAGTTCTAGACAAACTCTCATATTCTCATGGATAAAATCATGTCTTTCAGAGAAGCCCTCATGACCTAGTGGTTACACGCTGGGACTGCTTACTGCAAAAATAGTGTCTTTCACACTTAATTACCTGACCCTGAAACAAATCACCTTATTGCTCAACAGACGGGTCCCTTATGTTTCCACAATCCCTAGAGATGCCAACACTGATGGAGGTAGGGGTACAGGGTGTTGCCTGGGCTGCTAACTGAAAGGTGGACAATCTGAGTTCCCCTTGAAAGAATGGCCTCATGACTGATCTACCAACAGAAAAAAATCAGGCACGGCGACCTATCTGTGGACACAGTTATGCTCCATCTGGGTCGGCTCCCTGTGCGGCGGGTCCGGATGTTCGAGGGACTAGGTCCCTGAACAAGGTCTTCCACTCTAACGGTCACATCATTTATTGTGGAGTTTTTTTTCTGATCTATTTCATTGAAGCTAAGGTGCAAGCCTTATTCAGATGCACCTAAGTGTATAGTCTACAAAGGAAATTAAACTTGTGCCAGGGAAGTTATGATAAGTCACTGACTGAACAGTATATTCTAATTTCAAAGATGTTAAAATGAGGAGAAAGATATATTTCAAAATAGAGAATGTTGTGTCCATGGGGACTATTTAAGGAACCCTGGGGACACAGTATGGACACATTGGAGAGTTAACCACAGGGTCAGCAGTTCAAAACTACGAACCACTTCACAGGAGAAAGATGAGGTTCTCTGTTCCTGTGGCTACAGTTTTAGGAACTCACAAGGGCAGTTCTACCCAGCTCTGTTGGCTCATCTTGAGTCATTTGACTCGAAGGCAGTGAACTTGTTGTTGCTGTTGTTTCTGAACTCCTTTGGGAACTTAAGCTCCTGAAAGCAATCTGTCAAATGTAGGAGCACAACTCTGGGATGCTGCTTTAGTGGGAAGAAAAGGTTCGTTATCTCTTCAATTCTGAAGAGATACTGAATACTGAAATACTGAAATACTTTGCATTCTCAAACTGCGTCTGCCTTTTCCTATTCATGGGCTTGCAAAAACAACCCCACACCACACCACACACACACACACACACACACACACACACGCACGTACACACGCATTCTCTCTTAAAGGAGTTCTCTTTGATTTAAGGGGGCAAGAACAGCAAGAGTGAAAAACTAGAGGGTCCGGGATTTTTAGTTGAGTGTTGTTTCTGTGATTATAAATTCTGATTATAAATTAATCCAGCCGGGATGCTTTCTATTTCTTCACAAGCTAGGTGCCGGCTCTTCTCTGTTTTTTTTTTTTCCTAACAGTTCCGCCCCTCCCCCCATCCCCTTATGGGGACTGACAAGCATTCACAATTTTGATGCAGGAGACTGAAACAGAGTGTGGCACTACATTATATTTTTAATGCAACTTTAAAACAATATTTTTAATGATCAAACCAGAAACTATCAAAGGTGTTACAGTCATCCAATCCCATTGGATGACGCTTGGAAAGGGACGCTTGCCTGTAAAATGAATACATTGATTGTGAAACAAGTAAGTTCAGTAATTCTCATTACCCCTACCAATCCCTAACGCAATACCTGGCTCACCGCCACCCAGTCGACTTGTAACGACCCTGCAGGACAGGGTAGAATGGCTCCTGTCACTCCTTCCAGGAGGGATAAACCCTGTCTTTCTCCGCAGAGGGGCTGCTTGTTTCAAACTGCAGGCCTCGTGCTTCACAGCACACGGTATAACCACTGCGCCTCTAGGCCTCGTAATCCCGTACTTAGAGAGACGTATGTTCCCACGGGTGGTGCCTGAGAGACTTAAGTATGGATCAACGTGGCCAGCGTCCATTTCCTCATCTCAGTTATGGAGGAAGATGTTATGATACCAGAACAGAGCCTGGAGGAGGGGAAATGCAGTGTATTCTAAATGATTTGTCAAATGGTACGTGCAAGATCATTTCAATCATGGTGAGCGATTCCCCTAAAATTATATGCAATGTTCTGTCACTCAACACCAGTCCACCTATGAAATGAATATGTTTGAAGCACTAATGAGTACCATGTACTCTGGATAGAAAGATGCCCCAGCAGTCTACAGCCACAGCTTTCACACTTTTTGATCGGTGGACTCTTTTTACTCTCAAAAATCACGAAGGTTGTTAAAAGTGTCTGTCTATGTGAGCTATATTTCTGAAGACTCCTCACATTAGATAGTAAGCTTGCAATTTAAATAAATGATTATTAATTAATCCAATCAAAATATCTAAAGTGACTCTAGTACATAATAGTATCTATATACAGTCTATGTAAATATTTTTGAAAATGGAAAGCTTATTCTGAAAACTGGCATTTTAAAGTAGATGTCTTTCATCTCTGGGTTAAGATAGGACAGCTGGATTTTCATATCTACTTCTATATTAATCAGAAACAATGCATTTCATCAGTACATTGTTTTGGTTGCTGGAGATGAAAAATCAGCATTGAAAAGGAGAGGCACATTTTAATAGTCTTCCCAGATACATGTTATAATCTTTTAACCAAATCAAATTGCAACAAGCAGTAGTTTGTTAAAGGTTAGTTGCAAGGTAGAATCTGAAACCACATCAATGTAATTTTTAATGGATTGCATTAAAATACATTTGTCTTAAAATGTAAGACATTCAAAATGTCTTACACTTTAAATGGATCTTTCACTCATACTTTACATGCATGATTTTGTAATATACAGTGGTCATTTGGAAAAATAGTTTCAGTGAGTGATGCATGTTTTCCAAATGTGAACATATTTCACTAAGAAAAGAACTTTAAAATGTCCCCTATATTTAATATAAAAAGACCAACAGTATTTGAAGCTGTCAAGCTCACTATTGCAAATGTAAGTCTGTATCTTTATACTATATGCATTTTGAACATTTGAATTTTATCATTGATGTTATTAGTTATACTAACTGGTTCCTCTGTGCTCATTTTTTTTAAGAAAAATATTTGAAGTGTACCCAACTCTGGATAGCAATTGTTTATTTCAAAAAGAAAAAACAGAAACAAAACAAAAACACAATAGTTTCTTTACCAGTTCAGTAGCTTTTTCAATAAAAATACTGTTCCATGAAAAGAGAGAGTATTCCAGCTTGCAACTCACAAATGCTTTCCCTCCAGACAACTACCCTTGGTTTACATTCTATTTTATGCCACAGATTAATAGAGACATGAATTAATGAATTTGTTGATAATTTTTTTTGCTATTTTTAGAAAATATTCATACTTCCAAATCAGTGTGTTAACTTTTGTGTGTGTGTGGTTTTTGTTTTTTTTAATTAAAAGCCTGAGGTAGTTCACCATGTCATGAGTACAGTTCTACAACAGAGCGTGGTACCACAGCCCTGAAACATGTTATGTTTTATCATCACTAAGTTTTCCATCATTAGTGTAAATGTCAAGGTGAGAAAAGGCAAATAATTGTCTTCATTTTCCTTTTCTCTTTTTCTTGGGTATGAGGACGTAGTCTCCTTAATTGTGTGCTATATGATCTACTACACTCATGGATCTATCTGCAGCAAACAGGAAAACATCTTTTGTCAAGCCTATGTATGCTTGTGGGTTTTGTCTAAGTCTTTCTCCTTCCCACCCCATTCAGCTTGCTTATCTGCACATAAAACTCACATAGTTTTATTTTCACTATTACTGCTGGATTATGTACATAATAATATCTATCTCTGTTGCTTTTGACTCATGTACTCTTCTCATTGTTTTTGTTTACACTGATCATTTTTGATGACCACCTCTTTATTTTATAATGTCCTCTCCATTCAATTTAGAATGTGTCTGGATCACTCAATATTTGCCCTTTCACTCAGCATAATATAGAAAGGTCATTCATGTTATGAGATTCTTTGTTATTCTTTAATGCCATATACCATTCCATTGTGTGGATGTACCATAGTTTGCCTATCTCTTGGTGTTAATCCGAGTAGACTAGAGGAACAAATTTCAAGACACGCATATGGAAATAAGGAACAGGTTTATATACAAGAGGAACAGAACATTGAGCCCAGTCCAGTTCAAAGTCATAAGTCTGATATTAACCCATATGCTCGAAATCAGTCTATAAAGTCTCCTTTCGACTCACGAAGTCACAGGTCAGTGGGTGCAGAATCCCGGTGCTGGCAGGGCACCTCGCCTCCAGGGCTCAGGGTCCATCAACAGCAGAAGCAACCCATCGCTGGCAGAGGTCTCCATGTGGCTGCCCCAGCTTCAGAGGTCTGGCTCCATCAGGGCAAGGCCATATGGTTTCTCCACTGGCTCCTCGAGCTTCTCTGACGCTGCCATCTTGTCTTGTCCGTGATTCATCGTCTCTGAGACTAACTCCCAACAACTGGGGAAGATAGCTTCTCATCTTCACGAGGGAAATATCATGAGATTTCCCAGAAGTTTCAGGCCTCATTGGCTACTCAATGGCTATCTCAAGATTAACAGACTAGACTCCACCCCTGTATTTCAATCATAAAATTAACATAAGCTCATGACTGCCACACTCTTTATCCATTGATGGGCATTCAGGTTTTCATCTCTTTGCTTCTGTGACTAGGGCTGCAAGAAACAGAATTGGGTGTGTGCCTATTCACATTAACAGCCCTTATTGTTCTATGATTTGTGATTTGTATCTAGTAGTGGTATTGGTGAACCATGGGAAATTTCTATTTCCAACATCTGAAGTAAGCACCAAGCTGTTTTCTACATTGGTTATACTATTTCATAATTGAGCTCTATGTGAAGATTCTAGTCTCTTCACAACATAGTGTTTGTTGTTTGGGGGCCTGGGTTTGCTTGTTTGGCTTGGCTTTAGGGGATATTTTTTCTTTGTTTCCTGTTTTCACTATGCTATTAATCTGGGGATGAAATGATAGTTCCTTGTTGTTTTGATTTACACCTCACTTACGATCTTGAGCATTTCTGCATGTGTTTGTTGGCTGCTGAATTGTTTTCCTTTCTGAGGTTTCTGCTCATATCCTCTACCCATTTTTTAAAAATGGGATTGTCTTTTTTAGTTGTCGAGGTATTCTATGCATTTCAGAGATTAGTTCCTTGCCCTATATGCCATTGACCAAAAAATAAAATGTCTCTCTGTGTGGAGATCATCGTTGTACTCTTTGGGTGAGATATTTTGATGCACAAAAGAGTGCCATTTTTGCAGGTCTTGGTTGTCTAGTTTGTCTTTGGCTGTTCTTAGCCTTATTTGGGGAACAGTTTTGACAACGGATTTCCCCTAAAGTGCCTCAGGGGTTTATTAGGTAGGGTCTGTTGATCATACGTTGAGAACTTCTGTAGAGAAGTAAAGGTAAAGAAGAGTACATAATGAGGCATCGTCTATGGTCGGTAGCAGTACAGTGACGGAGCACAGCAGTGCGGTTTAGGAACGATCACCTGGGAAACTGTCTGCGCTGAGCTCCTGCAGGACACCCGTGTGTCAGCTGCATAAAGGAGGGAGAGGGTGGCTTCTCCCATCCAATGCCTGGGAAGAATGTTTCTGCTTTCTCAACGAATGTTCATTGTGAAATCTAAAGAGACCTCCACATATGGTTCCTATATGGCAATTGAATACAAAAAAAAAGTATGTCCAGTCAAGTAAGGTCATTAGTAAGCTATTACCACTCAAGGTTGAGTCACAATGGGAATTTGAAAGGGGGACCTGGAGAGTTGCATTAGTTGCATGTTGCATTGCGCAGACATTTTTATGGAGCAACCCATATGTCATCTAGTTTATGTGCTTCTGGGCTCCGTGCCCCTCTAGGAATAAATTCAAACCAGTCCTCATCAAGGTCACCTGGCTAGATATCATTAACCATTTTAATTTGCATTAAAAGAAGGTGAAAAGAATGAACATGTACTGAATATCCGATATGGGAGTAGTGACCGTACAGACGCTATCACATGCCACAATGGAAACAATGTGGTAGGTATTTCAAATACTCCCATTGTTAAGACCAGGAGACTGAGGATCAAAGTCTTGAAGCACTATTCTCAAGGTCCCTGAGCACATCAGGTACAGAGTCGACTCCATGGCAGCTGGGTCCTACCTGGGCAGACTGGCTCTGAGGTATGTCAGCAGTAAAACAAGCCCCTGGCCCATCTCACAGGAGCACCAATTTACATGGGTAGTAGAATTTTCAAGCATATTTTAAAGGTCAAAACAAAGACTAGAATCAAGCTGAAATCACTTGAGCTTTTAAAGATGAAACTAGAGATGTCAAGGAAATTACCTCTTAAGAGGGAAAAATCTGAGATCTTCCCAAATTGCCCACGATTCTGAGTTCATGATCCTCCCTGTTGAGAGAGGCTTTGAGATGCGCCATGGCGACCCCCATTCCTCTGTAGATAAATCTAACATGCTTGTAACCAGATCAAACAAGCTAGCACATTTCTAACCCAGGAACCAGATCAAATGCAGCTCTGTCACAATGAAATGTAGTCCCAAACTGCTAATTAAGTGTTCATAGTGACTCATTTTGATGGGAATAAGTAAAATTTCTAAGTATCTTCCAGAGATGAGGATCAATAGGGACCAGAAGAAGTGAGGTGAGGAGGGGAGAAGAAATTGTCTGCAAAAAATATTTGAGAACTGATAATAATTTGCAAATATCCACCTATGAGAATGATGAGGATGATCATGAGAATGTACTGAAAGCTACCTTTTTTTAATGTGCTAGTGTGCTGAGCAACATGCCTGAATTTATCATCCCAAGTATTGCTGCACAGAAATCTGATAAGATGATCTTATCATCCCCACTTGTGTATATGCATGTACCCAGACATGATACTTGTGCCTTCATTTTATTCCAAAAAGTCTATGAGCTATTATTATCCATATGCTGCTGATGGCAAAATTGGTCTCAGAGTGAATAAGTAATTGCCCAAGTTTACACTCTAAGTAAATGATGGAAATATGAACAAACCCTGGTGAGTTTATCTCAAAAGCCTGAGATCTCGTCATGCCATGCCTGCCTTGATATTATGTAGAAGGAAACGTGTGATTTATTGTCTAAGCTGAGGTAGATTTGAGGGGAAGAGGTGAGGTTCTTAGTAGCTGAGCCAGAGAAAGAAATAAAAATTGCGATCCTCCCAGACAAATCAGGATACTATTATGTACCATTATAGAATGATTGAGGCTATGTGATATCAAACCTTACAGAAATGGGTGCTTTTAGATATTTCTTTATTTGAAACTGTTGCTTACTTATTTCATTTTAAATACATTTTTACAACTTATGAGGAAAAACCCATTCTTCTTATGCTTAATAGCCAAGAAATTATTTTTACTTAGCTAAGTGATAATGGAGTAAAAAATATGCATCTTTTTTATACATTTCATACAAAATGAAGCAGAAAGCAGACACAGAACTCTAAAGAGGATAAGGAAGATTTGGAAAACTCCAATACAATATTAGAAGATAATGAATATGGCACTTGCTGTATTCTGAAATGTTATAACTTCCTGATTGAGGGGAGAAAAATTTTGAGCAGTGTTACATACTTGAGTATTTTTCTATTTCAGAAATAATCCTGGAACAATAACTTGAGACAGTCTTCTGTCGTTATGGGAACTGTTCCACCTTGATCTAAGTACAAGTTTGGGCACTTTTTTGTTCTTCTTTTATAGTTGCTCCTATGCCAATGTATCAGAGGTGTAAATCTTAATTTCCTTCCCATAAAAGAATAGCTTATAATTTCTTTTGTTACTTTTCCTTTGATGTAAGAGTTCTCTCCTCCCAGTTTTTAACCTACTTTGTTCTTTTTTTTTCCTTTTCTTTTTTGGGTCTCATTTTCATTTTTTTCCCTCCTCGGTATATTTACATAAAGTTAAGTGACTTAAGCTGTTTGTGAAATTATTTTGGGATTTTACTGCTTCTTGCTTTGGCTGCTCCTGATCATATCCAGATTTATTTTCTAGAGGAAGCTAATTTAGTAAAAAAAAATCATTTTTTTAGTGAAATAAGTACTGTAAACTTTCAACCAAACAGGCCACTCAAAAGTTAAAAAATGTCACAAACAGATGGGTTTTTCTTTTCTTTAATTCTAAAGAAGCATACACTTATTCTTGAGTGATACAATATGTACCAGATTTGAACAAACATTTTATGCAGACATTAGGTCTAAACAAAAGAAAGAGCAATAACTCAAATAAGTGTGTTTTACTAGAAGAAGACATTTCTGTATGTTTGTGTTTGTGTGTATGTACATCTTGTAAACTGTTGTACGCAAAGTTGCCTTTCAACCTTCTAAATCATCCTTATGAATCTTTTCAGTTGGCTGGACATAAGAAGAGAAGGCTTTTCTCTTGAATGAATATGAAAGTTATTATGCTAAGTGTTGAGTCAGTGTGTGCTGAGCACTTAATGCGACATGACATGCATGGTCCTCCCCACAAGCTTACCTTCCAAAGGATGAGACAAAGACAAATCTAGATCTGCATGCATGTCAAATTGCCAAGTGCTAGGAGGGAAATACCCTTTCCCCTTGTGTTTTCTTTCATTGTCTCTTCATAAGACCAAGGGAACAGAACATAATGAGGAACAGAAGTCAAAGGAAGCAGCATTATTAGGTCCAGCATACGCATTAGCAGAACGTGGTATTACAATTAATAGCTGAGGTTTCTGAGGCCAACCAGATCAAGGAAAGTAAGGCACCCTGTTCCCACAGGCACCTTGGAGCTTGCTTAGGCTGACATTAGGAAAGGTTATGGACCCTTCCTTTCCTACGTGGCAGGCACTGCCAAGATAGTCAAAGCTCCTCCGTGTTGTCATTGCTCACGGTGCTGAAGTGTATAATATAATTTAATATGAAAATGGCATAAGGGCAGAAAGTAGGAGGGAAGCAGTTAATAGGGACATCAGAAAGGCATTTGTGTGATTAGATCTTATACTAATGACCCTTACTTCTTATCTCTAACCCCGTTCATCAGATCTTCAAAGTTGTTTTTCAGCATTGACAAAAGGTAGCTTGGAATGGTTCATATTTCTGAATATGACAGGCAGTGGGGTCAAGGGAAGGGCAAGGACTCTGGAGGCAGACAGACTTGTGTTCAATTAATCCTATAGATTATGCATGATTTCTAAGATTATCTAGACCTCTATTTCTTCATCTGTAAAATGGCTATAACACATATTCCCCAGGGTTGTCGTAAGTACAAAATTAAGTGACATACCCGAGGCACCTAGCTAGGGTTGATAGGGGTCCCTATTGGGCCCATTTGACTAGAGAAACAAATTCCGTGACACTCATAGATGTGTCAGACAGACGATTATATAAAGAAACAATTACATATCAGCAAAATATTCCAACACAAATCAAGTCCACATGTCTGACACTAGTCCATAAGTCCCTTTTCAGACTGGCACAGCCACCTGCAATGATGCAGAACGCAGGCAGATCAGAGGCCAGTGGACACGGTGTCATGTGGCTCCAGCAGCAATGACCCTGGCCGCAATCAGGGTCAACCAGCAGGAAGGTGAAGGCAGAGAGAAAGGGAGGGGTTCTCAGAACCCTCCTTAGGAGTCACGTCAGGCTGGGACCCGATTGATGGGCTAAGCTCCACCCCTACACTGTTAAAATCTTCAAGTTGACATGAATGTATGTAACTACCACAGAGCTGTGCTCATTCATTGGCTGCTGTTGTTACTGTCATTGGAAATCTAACTGTAACCCCCCAAAAGATACTTTATCATTTGAGAATCACAGCAGTTTTTCATAAAAATCTCTTCCAGGGAAATGACAGCAGTATAACTGAGGGGGGCCATACAAAGACGCTGCCCACTAACACCACAACATCAAGATCAGAATCTAAGACAGGGTGGAAACCAGGATCAATCCACTGCAGACAGCCTCAAGGAAAAAGTAAAGGCACAAGAAATTAATATATTTTCTTAAAAACACACCTCCTGCCATTGAATCCCTTCCAGCCCACAGCAACCTTATGGGGCAGAACAGAAGACCCCCACGGGCTTCCAAGATTCATTCTTTGGAAGTAGAAAGTCATGTGTTCTCGCTTATAGTGGCTGATGGCTTTGAACTGCCAACCTTGAGGTTAGCAGCCCTACTCATAACCCGTACATCACCAGGGCTCCATTTTTTTTGGTTGTCATTTTGTTGGGGAGTGGAGGATTAAAGAAAAGGTCTCTATTTAAAATGGTTAAGAATGGTGACGTGAGCTAAAATTCCAATCCAATGCATAGGGCTTAATACAAAATAAAGTGTACTAGAGTTTTCCAAACCTCAGTCATTCCATATGTAAATGAACAATAGCAATAGAACATTATTGGGTGACTTTGGGGCTTTTATGGAATGTTGTCTATAAACCAATCAGTAAAAGTCTGAGTAACCACACCATATGGTGATTGCCATTAGATGAGAGCCTCTACTTGGTGTCCATTGAGCACAGGGTCTGACTTTTCCCTTTGCGCTGTTTCCCTAAGGCATATGGATTTCTTACAGCAAAAGCCTGCAATGATCACGTCTAGAAAACCTGAGTGCATTTGCAAAGGCAGCATTCTAGGATCTAGACAGCCTTAGCCAGGCATAGATGGATCTCTGTAAAGGTCCCCAGGAATCCTGGATGCGGCTGGTTTCCTTTGGAGAGAAGCACCACCTGGATCTCCACAGGCCAACTGCAGCCACAGGTCATGCATCATGTTTGGACATTGCACTATCAAAATTCATCCATCAGCAAGACACAATCACAGGACTAATCTTGTTTGACTTAGCAACGAGGTGAGACGTCAATAGGTTACCTGTTTGGGCTAAAACTTTTAAGTATTCCACGTGTGTTTGTCATCCCAAGATAGAGAAGAGCATGCTGTCTTGAAAAGTTTGACTATACTAATGGCACAATGGACCTCTGGAGCATTTTACATTTGAAATGTGCACTTTGCTCACATGCTTGCTCTGCTTGGGGAATTGTGTCCCTCTTGCCAAAGTCTTGGGTTTCCTTTACCCCATGCCTGGATTCTCCATTGACACTAATGGGAATTTCACCCTCAAACACAAGATAGTATATGGGCCTAAAATGACAATAACAGAAGGTAATGAATACATTTTATACATTGTGCTGCAGAATATTTTTCTTGACCGTTTCTGTTATAGTCATTGACTTAGAAAGATCCATTTGGAAACCTGAAAACATAGTGTCTCTCGGGACTAGTCTTTTGAAAACATACTTTTACCCGTACATGTCATCACAAATTACATATATGAATAATTATAAATCAATCTACATAATTTTAATTTTGTGGTTGGTTAATTACAAAAGCATATCCTTCTGGCACTGCCATTAGTCTGTAAGGTATGTGTGCTCCTTTTTTTCAACCGGAAGGAATGGCACTTTAGGAAAAAATATTCTTCGTGTTTTCTTAAGGAAATGCAACGCAAAATCCGCCATCCAGTGGATTGTGTAGGTAGGTGTGATAAATTCTTTGTAATTCATGTTCACACATTAGTAATAACCTGTAGAGCTATGAGCTGTTAGGAGGACATAGCATTAAAAAAGGAAAGCCTATGTGTGAGAAGAAATACAAAGCCCATTTATATGAGTGACCAAATGTCAAAAATGTATTAAGGCAGTTTACGGCGATCCTGCTTATTATTTTGCTGACTTAGAAACCTTGAAGTGTTTTGTATCCATTTCATTATCTGCAAAAGTATGAACTGTAATAGAATTTACATAAAAACCCTGCTAGAGAGTGGGGACTTTCCTGCACAGTCAGCGTTGCCTCCTAATCCAATCTTCTCCAATGCAGTCAGTACGGCAGTTGTCACACTCAAGCAGCGAGATCTCTTTTGTAACGAAAAGGATGAATTTGAGCTGTAAAATGAGCAAAAGTATTTTCCTATTACTCTGGATGTCTCCTCGTGCTGAGATTTCATGAGAAGTCTAGCAGGAGGTGTTATTAAATAGCCTCAGAAATTAGCCCCCAAACAATTATCTTGGTTTAGAAATGGAAAGAGACACAGAGGCTTAATGAAAAGAGCATTAGAATATTCCTGATTGAATATCTGTTGGACACCTCTGTAGTTATTAACCCTTGTGGGCAGGATTTCGGTTTTTTTATTATTTTTAATTGAATTGTTTTTTGAAAAACAGCAGATTAAAAAATTTTTCTCCCCATGACAGTGAGAGATCCCAAGCCAAACTGTGTAATAATGAGTTCTGTAAAGTTTAGTTTAAACACACATTCAGCACAAATTTAGATATTCATATCATATGAATTATAGAAATATTCATATTTCATGCCTTGCGATCAGTTTGTGTATGAGTCAAAGATTCCTATGGAATCCTTTAGGGAATATCACAAAAGTTGTGTGGGTTTCTTTGGTTTCTTCCAGGATTTCATTTTTCCCTTCACACAGCCAGGAGGTTGGCCTTCTTGGTTTGACTTCTTTTATTGTGATCTTTTATCACTCCACATAATTTCTCTAATTCCCTAGTATTTGCTATTTCTAAATATTTCTTGGCTGTTATCACATCAAATCTTTGAAGTGACTTGGCTAGTTGCTTTAATCTTTCCCCTGACGTCCCCTCCCCATCCCACCTCCCCAGCCACTTCATCATTTGTGAAAAACTTTTCTCTTAACTCTCTCCAATCTTCCACATATTTCTGGAACAGAATTTATCTGAACTGAATGCATTTTTCCAGGTGCATCATATATCACGTCCAGAGTCTGGGATGTGATGGCTCTTTGTCCACAGCCCAAATGTGAGTGGAGTTTGTCTTTTCCCTGATCATTGTCAGCAGACTGACTCAGAAAGTTGTTTGTTTTGTTTGTTTGTTTTTTTTAATATCTCCCACTGATTCCTGAGGGAGCCTTTCTACAAATGGACTGTCTTTTCCTGAGTATGTCTACTTTAAAGACTGAGAAGAGAAAAATTACACTAGGAAACATACCCAGTGTGTTAGTCCAGGCAGGCTAGAGGAACAAATTTCATAGAGAGGCATATAAGTATAAGGAAAAAGGTTTATATACAAAAGGAATGTGACACTGAGAAGGCATCCCAGCCCAGTCTAATTCAAATTCATAAGTCCGATATTGACCCATATGCCCGAAATCAGTCTATAAAATCTCCTTCCGACTCAGGAAGTCACAGGCCAGTGGGTGCAGAATCCCGGTGCTGGCGGGGGTCTCCCCATGGCTCCTTGCTTCCAGGGCTCAGGGTCCATCAACAGCATGCCACTTCAGCTTCAGAGGTCTGATTCCATCAGGGAAAAGCCGTGTGGTCTCTCCGCCAGCTCCTCCAGCTTCTCGGAGGCTGCACCTGGTCTTTTGTGTGATTAATCGTCTCTGAGACTAACTCCCAACAACTGAGGAAGACGGCTTCTCATCTTCACGAGGGAAAAATCGTGAGATTTCCCAGAAGTCTCAGGAAAAAGCCATGCCCACATAGAGGCCTTATCGGCTACTCAATGGCTATCTCCAGATTAACAGGCTAGACTCCACCCCTATATTTGAATCATAAAATTAACATAAGCACATGACTGCCACACCCAGTTACCCAACTCCTCGCTCACTGTTTTACTAAGCAAATGGGCTTCCTTGGTATTTTCATTTTTACCTACATTTTATCACAAAGATAACATGCAAGCAAATGCAGACAGATTGCTGCGAGGAACCTTGGAATGAAAGCAGAAAGCCAACGCAATTTAAGACAGAATGCTTCTCTCAACTAGGTTAAGGGAAAGACTGGTACAGAAGTCAACGTCTCCTTGAAGTTGGGCCTTCCCATCTTCTTCACTAATTCATGGCGATTCTTTTAAAACTACGTCTCCTCACTATCAAAGCAGATCAGAAAAAGTACAAATTTGAGTTTGAGAAGTAGAAGAAGAGAAATATATAATTAAGTATGATAGTTCAGGAAAAAATGTAGTCAGATTCATTTAGACAAATTTCTTTCTAGGTTATCATAAGGAGGGTTGGGAGCATAAAAAGATCATTCAATGGCTATTAGACAGAAGTAGTCTACACCAAAATCAATCGTAAGGCTACTTTAGATAAAATAAGAAAATATTATACAACACCTATAAATCAATAAGGCATATCTGAAAAACTGTCAGCCTAATGAACTGAGAAAATATTCATTGGGTTTTACATATTATAATAATATATTTATCAACTCTAAGGTATTATTAATTATAAGATCCCCTCATTGATTTGACAACAGCTTCTCAAAAAATTAACTATATTGTAGGTACATATGCCATGTCATTTCGCTAAATGACAAAAATACATTTTTATCTCTGTAATTTTATAGCTCGCTCATCTGTGAATTACAAAGTTGACTTGAAAGAATTTATTTTATAAAAATGGGATTTTTTTGAGCCTTGATGGTGGCATAAAAGAGAAAAATATAGCTTTCTAGTTAATGTATCCTCAGTTACAGACTTCAGTTAACATTTAATGACCATACTATTCTATGCTTTAAATTTTTTTCTTAAGACCATGTTTGCTGAGTGATGGACTCATTCATTCACTCACTACATTGAGTTAATTCCAACTCATAACAATTCTATAAGATAATACAAAGGTCCCCTGGAATTTCCAAGGCTTTTGACACTTGGTAGACAGCAACTTGTACTACGATTGGTATAGCAGCTTGCCAAGAAACCTAAGCAGCTTGCCAAGAAAATAGACTTGGGCAATATAGATCCTGCTGGTTATTAAATGGCTAAAACTACAGAACAGACCTGAATTATCTTCAGCAAAAAGTCGAAGTATCATCCTTTGCGACCTAAATTTCTACATAAAGTCATTGAGCACTGTTGTCTAAGAGCTTCAAAATGCAATCTCCATCCTCAGGAGGGTTTCCCTTCTGAAAACGTCAGTAGCTCTAGATCTTATATTCTCTCATATAGTTCAATAACACCAAGAGAGCTTTCCTTTGTCAGTTCTTCCAGAAACCCTCACTTGGCTCTCACTCACTTGCATGGACTCCTGCGACCTTCCTTGGACTCATCACTATAAGTAGTGCCATGGGATTTACTGAGGTCCCTGCACTTCGCAACACTGAGAGCTTTCCATGATGATGAGCATGGACCATAAGTTGCAGTGTCTCCTATAGACACCAGTTTCAAGCGGCTGTTTATCACCTGAAGTGTGTATAATGCATTTGGGGAACTAAATTTTATGTAATCTGGTGGGGGGGGGCAAGGATTGATTGCTTTTGTCAAGCACCATCGAGTAGATATTGACTTATAGGGAACCTATATACAACAGAACCAGTATGTCCTGGGTCTGCACCACCCTCACTGTTGTTCCTATGTTCCAGCCCATGGTTGCAACTACTGTGTCAACTCCTGCCATTTGGAGTCGTTCTTTCTTTGTGCTGACCTCTGCTTTGCTAAGCATGATTCCCCAAGGACGTCACCACCCGACATAAAACAAAGTCTTATCATCTACATTTCTAAGAAGCATTCTCATTGTACTTCTAGGAGGAATTTGTTCATTCTCTATTTAATGGTGTATTTAATTTTCCGCCTAGCACCATAATTCAAAGGCATTCTTTTTTTACACAGAAGAGAGTAGGTACTGTTTAGGGAGACATCAGAAATATAGATGTGAAAGAGTAAAAGCCAAAGATTGACATCTTTTTGGATGGATAGATTGATTTCACCTATGTCACAGAATATTATGTACAGAATTTTGGTTTTCTATTGCCGTGTGTGTGTGTGTGTGTGTGTGTTACATTTCTTTAGTGAACTTACATCTGGTAGGAACTTTGGATTGGTTCAGGGCTGAGGGAGAATCCATCTGACTTTATTATCAGGGATCCACAGTCATTAGCTTCTATATACACTGTGCTTTCTTTTCTTCCAATCTTTTCAAAACACATTTAGACAACAAATATGAATCCAAAATCAAGTTAAAACACATGTGATGTTTTCAGTATAGATAAGTCAACTGAAGTGGCAAAAATATTAATCAATTTACAGACATTATAGTACAATGTGCTCTCATACTGAATAATAAACTTTTTGTATCAGTTCATTTTTTATATTGATGCATTCATTGATTCAACTAAGTTTTCAAGACACCAGTGTCCTGCCCTCAATGGAGTTTATACTCAGTTTTGCATATATGTAGAAATGTGGGGCATGTTTACTCTTAGATTTGAGGGGAAAATCTCATATTAGTATAGATTTATTTATTGTAGCAAGTTTGAAACTACAGTTATTTATCTATTGTAGCAAGTTTGAAATTTGAAGATGAGGAGAAAGACAACTATTTTGTAGAATACTGCTTCACAAACATATTGCCATTAATCTTTTAGTATATTATTTAAAATGTACCATAAAACTTTTAAAATGTACGTGTTTGGGTGAACATGCACATTTTTCATAAGCAAGAGAAACTATACTAGTTACTCCTTTATAACATTTTTATTTATTTAATTAAATATTTTATTTTTATTTATTTTTTTGTTTTTATTTTTGTGGGCATCACTGCCTCTGGTGGTCGGGGGCGCTACCCAGTGCCGCTCCTGAGAACCGCCACTGGATTTGAACCACCAAGCCCACGGGCCGCAGTCCCGCACTCAACACTTATGCCACTGGGGCTCAGCCCAAATTTTTGTTTTTTTAACCTAGTGATATATTCTTAAACAAGATTATCTTAAATAGCTACATTGTATTTCTTTGTATGAATTGATTGACTTCGTTACCAGGTCTCTGGATCATTCCAATGATTTCTGGCACTTTTGAGTTCCTCCTTGAAGCTATTGTAAGTTCAACCCATCTCACTGAGAGTGTCCTTCACTTACTGGCCTCCTGCCTCATCAAAAATGATGCTCTCCTCTAGCGATTGAACCCTTCAAAGCAAGTAACCTGGACCATGTTTTACTGCAAAATCCATCAGGTTTTCACTGGCTAATTAATCTCTGTGTGATGACTTTAGGCCATTCTTCCTATTCTGCTGTAGTCTAGAATCTCTGCTGAAATCTGCCCATCAATGATGAATGACCTTGCTGTTATTTGAAAGACCCATATCATAGCTTCTATGATCACAAAAAAATGCAAGTGACCACAAACTGACAGACAGATAGTAGGTGAATGTAATGGACATGGATCTAAAAAGTGCAACCCTTGTGACAAAAAGCCGTGTGTCTTGTTAAACCTATAGAAAAACAATATAAACTTTATGTGGACACAGATTTTTGTCTGTTTTGTTTACTCATGAATTCCAGCATGTAGAATAGTGTTTGACACCAACTATACATATACTTTCAATAGTTGTTTGTTCAATCTTTCCCATTATCATTTGAAAAACATCTCTTTTCCATTATAATTCAAACATCCACTTATGAAATTGCCCATTTCCCTAAATCTTGATCAACTCTGGGATTTTTCTTCTTAGCTTTATAGACAAAATATGGTAATGCATTACAGTTTTTATTCTAAAGTCTTTATTTCTATCAGAAGTATGTGTAACACCGAATCATGCTCACATGAGCAAAAAAAAAAACCCCAAATTCTATAGCATAAAAAACATGAAGCTTGATTTTGACTGAATAGCTCAAATTCTTAAAACTTTGATTTATCAAAGTCTAGTCAGAGGATTTTGTGTCTTGAAATCATATTTCAGACTATGATGAAATCATATCACTTGGAAAAAATCACTAAGGCTGCTTCATTATTATGTCTTAGCATATAAAGTGTCTATCAATGCAAATGCTGTACTATATTTTAAAAAATACCTACTAAGTAAGTTCAATAAGATAAATGTGATAACTGTGCTGAAAATTGAGTTCTCCACTACTTCTGCAGAGGAGTCCTTGAATGCTGCCAACAGTTACAAGCTGGCATCCTAGTGGAAAAGTTGGCAGTTTGGGGCTATCCTGAGACATCTCAGAGGAAAGGTGATTGGATCCCTGAATGATCTGTCACTCCAAACCCATGAAGCACAATTCTGTGCTTACGTCAGTGAGGCTGCCATGAGTAGACATGGACTCAATGGCAATTGGTGTTGTGTTGTTGTATTAATCTCTGCAAAAATTTATCCTTAAATTAACTCCCTGCTGAGCATATAAGCACAACCATAAAAAAAAAAAAAGCACCTCACTGTCATCAAGTCAATGCCAGCTCATTTACACCCTCTAGGCTAGGGTAGAACTGCCCCTGTGAGTAAAGACTGTAATTCTTTAGTATAAACAGTTAACGTACTCAGCTACTTTGGCAGATCAAGTCCACTTAGGAACCCATTGGAAGAAAAATCTAACCATTAACATCTCCCCAAATCACCCACTGAAAACCCTGCGTAGCACATTTGTGGCAGTCACTGATCTGTGTCAATTTCAGCACTGGAAGTGTAGGGGTGAAGTCTAGCCTCTCAATCTGGAAATAGCCAATAGGGGCAGGGCTTTCTCCTGAGAATTCTGGGAAGTCTCACGGTATTTCCTAATTGGAGATGAGAGACTTCACTCCGTTTCTTGGAGGTGGTCTACCGACAAGACAACATGGCAGCATGCTATAGACCCTGAGTCCTGGAGACGGGAGGAGGTAGAGGAGAAGCCATATGTGCTTACCCTGATGGAATCAAACCTTTGGGGTCAGAGAAGTCATGGGGAGACCCCTGCCAGCGTCAGAATGCTTCTACTGCCATTGAACATACAAGACTCTCCACCCACTGGCCTGTGATTGTCCTGGTGTCATTGCATGTGCCTGGTGAGTCAGAAGAAGACTTTATAGACTGGTATCAGACATAGGGACTAATATCGGACTTAAGACTTTGGACTGGACTGGGTTGGGATGCTTTCTCAATGTTCCATTCCTCTTGTATATAAATCTTTCCATTAAATCCATACACGTGTTTATGAATTTGTTTCTCTAGTCCACCCAGACTAGCACAACATTCTACTCTGACAGATACGATTGTCATGAGTCAGGGTCAACTCGACAGCAACTTGTTTCTCACCAAACACCTGCGTCTTTTCTCTTATTCTCACCCTCTCCTCTCTTGATCCACCTCCTCCACCATCCTCCTGTCAGCTCCCCTCTCGCTTTCTCATTCTGCCCCTTCCCTCTCTACTTCAGCACATACATATGCCCAAATGTGGGCCTGCCCTAGGTTTACATCCCTTTCCTGCAGCATTTAATTGTGATTCAGTTCCAAACTCTTCAGAGATAAAATCAGGTATCTCTTCCCCAAATCAAATCTGGGGTGATGGTGTGGCAAGGATCACCAAGTGCAAACATGTGAATAAGTTCCCACCATAGATGTGGGACCAGTTTTCAAACAAGAAGCTATATGGGACTGAGCCCCGGTGGTGTAGTGGTTGTGCACAGGACTGTGGCCCACTGAGACAGAGATTCAATTCCAGCAGTGGGTCTGGGCCTCCTACTCCCACCACCAGATAGCAGTGATGCCCCCCCCAAAAAAAAGAAGAAGCTATATGAATGGTAATTATTCCCCAAGGCATATATCACATTATCAATGCACTGGTTAGATGCTAGTACAAAAAAATGTAGATAAAGTGAAGCCTCTTTTAATTTTATTGTTTGTCATTTCCAGCTCACTACAGAACCAAACGCTGCCCAGTCCAGCAGCATGCTCACAATTGTCCTTATGTTTGGGTACATTCCAGCAGTCACTGTGTCAGCCTATCTTGTTGAGGACCTTCCTCTTTTTCACTACCCCCCTACTTTACCAAGCTTGATGTCCTTCTCCAGAGACTGATCTCTCCTGATAACATGTCCAAAGGACATGAGACAAAGTCTCCTCCACATTCTTGCCTCTAAGGACAATTCTGGCCATACTTTTTTCAAGATAGATTTATTTCTTCTTTTGACAGTCCTTGGCACTTTCAATATCATAACACCAACATCACAACATCATAATTCAAATATATCCATTTTCTATTATCTTCTTTATTCCGTGTTCAACTTTCACATGCATGTGAGGGAATTGAAACTATCATGGCTTGGGCCAGGTACCAACTGAGTCTTCCAAGTACATCCTTACTTGTCAACAATTTAAAGAGTTTGTGCAGCAGATTGACCCAATGAAATGCATCACTCCACCTCTTGTCTGCTGCTTCCGTGAGCATTGGTTGTGGATCCAATGAGATCCTTGATCACTACCATCCTTTCCTCATTTGTCATGATGTTACGTCTTAGTCTAGTTATGAGCCCTGGTGATGTAGGAAGTTAGTCACTGAGCTGCTCACCATGAGGGCAGCAGTTGGAAGCCAAATGTTCTGCAGGGAAAGATGAGGCTGTCTGCTCCCAGAAAGAGTGAAAGGTTTGGAATCCCACCAGAGTGCTCCTTTTCCTACAGGGCACCATGCATCAGAATTGACTTGATGGCAGTGAGTTTTTTGAACTTTCCATTGAATTAGAACCTACACTGAAGGCTGCAAACTTTTCTCTTCATCAGCAAGTATTTCAAGTCCTCTCACTGTCAACCACCAAGGTTCTGTCACCTGCACATCTCGAGTTGTTAATAAACTTTCCTCCGAATCTGATGATGCATTCTTTTTCATATAAGCCAATTTCTCAGATTATTTGCTCAGAAAATAATTTTCTATAGAAAATCAGTCATCTAACTTGAGTACACAATTTTAAAGTATTTTTCTGTCAAAATATAAGAATAACTCTCCCACCACCAGAGGGCAGTGATGCCTCCCCCCCCAAAAAAAAATAACTCAGAAATGTGAAGACTTTTAAAATATATATATATATATATCGTTTTAATTCTATTGTTCTGCTTTCTGATATTTGTTTCTCAACTTAAGCATTTTGCTATTTGTCCATGTCAGAGATCTTAGCGCCCATAGAAACAAACAAAAATTTTTTAAGGTTATTTTTGTTTTACCAAGTTTAGGTGTCTATTTGTAGTTATTTTTAACTGGGCTGCATATCTAGCAATTTTGGTTCTTTCTTGTAGTACTTTTTTTCTCAAAATTATCTGACTTGGCAAAATTTAAATAAGTGAACAAACTATTTCTTTCAATGCCACTTTTCAAGCATTTTTAAAAGATAATCAATTATTAATTCTTTTCTATCCTAAGCAAACTAATTCACCTGAACTTGTGATTTGATAATGTGTTACATGTATTTCTTCTTTTTATTCTCTTTACATTCAACAGTCTTTTTTCATCTCTCTCTCCTACAATTCTGTTGCAATTTAAATTTTTACAGGATAATGCTACATCGTCCCCTATTTCTTAGTTAGCTAATTTATAACAATCTTCTGAGTTCTATCTAACTAGGACTGTTTTTCATGGAAAAAGAAGAAAAGATGTCAAATATGCTGGATACTCTTTAATCCCGTGATCCTAAAAATTCACAACTGTCAGCACAGATCCAAACTGATGTCTGCATTGGTGGTCCCTGATCTTTCTCAGTTAGAGTATTGTGTTAGACCAGAAAGCACTGCCAAAAAAATTCTACTTTCAGTTTAGATCTTTGTTTTGTAATAAAAAGCATACACTGACCCAAACTGAGCATTCTGCAGCAAATACCTTTCTAGATGTTTGCACTGCCTTTGCTAGCCTCTGTTCTCTGCAAATGACGCCCATCTCTGTAGAGGTGGCACTTTGTACTGTGTGCAAGGTTAAGGATACCTGTAAGTGAACCATTTGTTAATGTATTAGATATAATAACACTTCACTTACTCAAAGAAATGTGTGAAGCATACTATTTATTTAGTCTACAGGTAGTGCTCTGTGTTTTGAAGAAGATGAGAACCCCTGATCTAGAAAATTTTCTCTTTATAACATCCATTCTTACCCTAATGATTCAAATAATTGAAGGAAAAGTTTTATTGTGCTTTGCTTTTTATCTTATTCTTTACTTAACATTATTGCTCAATTCAGTTCTCTACTTCGACTAACATATACAGACAAAACCTGTGATTTTATAGAAAACTATGCCTAATGTATCACAATTACCCTCCCATGATCTGGATAGGGTAAAATTATGAGTATATTTCCCTGAGGTACAGTAAAATAGTTTATTTATTACTACTTCCTCAACATCTCACTCACAGGTGGTTAGATTTTGAAATATTATTAACTAGGCTTGTGTAGGCAAGTACAATAATTTGACTTCAGGAAGCCATTATCTGCACCAGGCTCCTTCCTGCTAGGGCCAAAAGATATTATTTACAGAAATGAAGTGATGTATTATACATAATACATTCTTAGAACATGTGTGTGTGTACACAATCAGGTTTTCCTGTTTAAATGTTTCTATATTGCATAAATTCATTACATTTTCCCCACATTTTTCTTTAATCCTATTATGCTCTTAAATTTTATACTCTAGCCCTACCCTCTCAATCTATCAAGTTGTATGCACTTCCCTGTGCCAAATAAGAGCCCTTGCCTCCTTCAAAATCTGATTCAAAACTTAAGAACAGTCCACAATATAAATTCCATGTCGTTTTATACCTTCTCTTGATAGTTACTAAATATGATTTCAAATGTTCTGTCAAATCACTCAGGATGGTAGTGTAGGGGTGGAAGGTCCAGGACATGTAGAAACATATTCAGGTTGAAGCACTCTTTGCTTTGTGATATTTTGTTTTGTAATTGCAGTTAACTCCTTATTTCACAGATGTGTGTTTGTGCTTGCTGCTCTCTCTGCATCTTGACAATGCTTTGCGAGAGCCTGGGGCAGCATGGCCTATGAGTTTTCGGGTTGTGTTTTGTTGTTGTTGTTGCTGCTTAATTTCTCCAGAAGGTGTTAAGTACAATTTATTACTGTTGACTAAGCAACGAATATATTTTTCCCAGTGAAGTGTGGTGAAACACTTTGCACTTTGTCTATTTATTAACTGAAACACTTAAAATTATTTGTTGATGACTTTTGGAGTACCTGCCACTGTTTCAGGCACTAGAAACATGTGAGACAGGAACAGCCCCTGTGAGTGTCAAGTCCAAGGTTAAGTCTAATTATGTGACCGAGACACTCTGATGCACGTGCGTGAATCATGAAACATCAGCCCAAGGCTCACTTTAGCCATGGAAACTACTATAGATTATGCTCGTCCTCTCTCTCCATTGCTTTTCTCACTCACTTATTTATTACTATTAACCTGCTCCAGGCACAAGTAGATTACAGTGGCTGTGAGACATCCATGTATTTTCAAAGGGACGTGAACAGTGGATCACATATTCACTGGCTTGACCTTGCAGCAGGTCAAAATAGACACAGAGGAAAGGAATGTTACTTGCTGCCAACGATTGTTAAGAGAGGACCGTGTGAGATCCACCCCCAGAGCACGGGTGATGTATTGCCCTGTGTCTCCAGGTATGCCAGCTGTAAGAAATTCATCCAATGGATAGCTCAACAGTAAATATATTTGAAATTATACTTGACAGAAAAAAAGACAGAGAAAACTATCTATGGCATCTTAATTCTCTAATATTTGCTGAATGTCTTACAGTTTGCCAATGTCACTATTAATATTTGCTGTTAATTGCTAATGAATCTTATTTGAATGTCAACACAGCTTTATAGGTATGCTGTCTTAGCTGAAAGAGATACCAATAACTAAAATGGTGATTAAAAACACACTATAAACTTAGCACCTTCATAAAATCCCAGAGCTCTTTATAAAAGCAATAAAACAATGAACTGAAATAACAGCTGTGCTAATCATAAGCTAGTTAAAAAAGATAACACTTAGGCATTTAAGGATTTTTTTTAAGTCAATCAATAACAATAAGTCAAGTTAAAAGCTTATGAAAGCTAACTTCTAGAATTCTCAAATATAGGATAGTAGAAAAATAACTCAACATTCAAGTTAAAATGACTCCTAATTTGAAATGGGGTAGAATTTCATGTCTATGTTATTGGTCTTTTATTTTATTTTCACTAAAACTGTCAATTAACCAGATAAATATGTATTTTTTCAGAAGAAAAATATAAATCATTTTTAAAAGAAGCGCATAATAATTATTGTATTTTCAAGAACCTGCTAGTAGTCTTTTATCTAGATCTCTTATGTTTCCTACCAATAAAAATTAAACTCACTGCCACTAAACTGATTCCAACTCACAGTGACCCTGTACACTGATTAGACCGGCCCCTGTGAGTTTAGAGGAAGTGATAGTCAGTGTGCTGATCTGAGACCTGTAGCGTTTTAGTTGTAGTCTGTTTGACTACATTCACCATAGTACACTTACTTTAGCAAGAAAATCAAACAAAATTTCAGCATGATGACTACTCAGTTCAATAGTTAATATTTGAGAAGAAGGAAAATCTTTCTTGACATTGTAAAGCCACAGTAACCTATGGCTTGATTACCACAATGTAAGAAATGGATTCTGTGTGCATACTACTGTCCTGAGATGTATAAAGGAAGAAAAGAAAGCAGGTCAGTCATTCATTGTATGTACCTATGTTCTCAAACTAGGTTATATATATATTTCAAAACACACATATCTGTCTAGATAGCAAGAAAATAGATGTAGATATAAATACACACACATACAGCTTCATCGTCCAAAAAGATCATTTTCTATAAAAAAGAAATTGATTTCTTTTTGGTTTTCAAGAATACACCAGTCACCAGAAAAGGCTTATCAAGTTGTATATTTATTTTTATAATTCATTAAGATGCTGTTTAGCCTTTTATTTTTTCAAATAATTATCTCCAAAAATTGAGATAATAAATAAAGCTACCATATACTGATGACTTCCATTTGCCAGGTCTCATAGCAAACCCCGCCTGTACCCACTGCTAATAATCTGATTCCAAATTGCAACATCCCTCTAGGACCGAGGAGAAATGCAACCCTACGAGCTGGACATTTTTATAGAAGCCAACAACTCTGAAGTCTTTCTCACAGAGGGCTCCTGGTGGGTTCAAGCCACTGACCTCTACGTTAACAGCCAAGTGTCTTCATATATGGTGTCTTTAAATCCTCATCAGCTATGTGAGTGAGGTACAATTCAACCTATTTTATAATGAGAAACAGAGGAGGCTTAAAGTAGTCTAAATCTACACGGATAGTAAATATCAAAGCCAGGATTCCAAACTGAACATTTTGACTCTGTGTCCTGGACATTTCAATAATCTGTAGTGAAGAAAACAAGAAAGAATATACTTTGTGAGTGTAATGAATTGAAGTTACTGGGATTGGAGGACCCAATTCAAGGGCTGAGCCGGTGGGCAGTGCCTCCTGGAAGTCATGGCAGGGAAGAACAAGAGGTAGAGACACTGCCCAGGATTATTGCTAAGACAAACAAGTTAGGTCACCCTTCTCTTCTACCTCTCTCCATGTATCGGGGGTCCTATACATTTCCGGTCTGAAGACTCTGCTGAAGTCAATTTCAACTGCATTTCAATATTGAAGGAAATGTGCCCATTTTAGACGAGAGGCTATGTTCAGTTTGCACTTTGGGTTTTACCATGAGCTCAAGTCTCAGTGCCGTAAACTCTGTCCTGGGAGCCTGCTGTTCCTGACTGTGCACCTTGTGACTAGCGTCTGAGGGGCTACTGAGCATGAGTAGACCGACTGAGGGCAGAGAAGGCGTGTGGTGTGCTCACTCTGGCTCCATCATTTGCTACATTTTCCTCTTCTCCTTCTGTAGCCTTGGAGTGACTTGGCCAATCTCACCGTCTCACCTGACACCAACTAGTGCCTCTGGGGCCCCAATATATCTGGAGAAAGACAGAGAGAGAGAGAGAGAGAGAGAGAGAGAGAGAGACTGACTGACTCTTGACACGGGGTCAAGAGCCACATTTGTTTCTCATTTCCCCAAGAGCCAGAAATACTGCCACGGCGACCGGATTGCACAAATGTCACTGTGGTTTGCAGGTGCTGTTGAGTCAGTTCTCACTCCTCACAAGCCCATCGACAAAAGCACAAAAGACTGCCGAGCCTAGACGGCATCCTCACCTTAGTGTCATGCTAGAGTCCTTTGCTGGCCCCACGAGGTCCGCCCAGCTTGTTCAGGGTCTTCCCCTTTTCCCCCGGCCTCCCACGGTGCCAAGGCAGATGGCCTTGCTCCCATAGGCACTGACTCAATCACCAACAGGTTATTAGCTTCCAGAGGCCTCCTAACAAGAACCTTTAAAACTAAAATTATGTGTGTGTGATTTTAAAACGTGTGTGTGTTATTTATAGGTGCAAAGCCCAGAAGCTATCTGCATTCCACAGGGCAAACAAATATATTAACCTCACAATATTTATTTGCTGAAATTATTGAACTACTTTAATACATTGGTTTTAACTAGAGAGTGAAACATTGGTTAGAATGAAAGCATTGAAACAATCTGGTGAGATAGAACACAACAGCCCTAGGCCCAAATTTAAATCAATAATGATGCCATAAAATAAACTCTGAGTGTCCTGCAAAGCGGGATGTTTCAGGACTGCCTCATGGTGCTTTGATGATGTTCTCCAATCTAGCAGGATCTGGATTGGTGCCATCACCGCTCATCTGTCAGTTTGTCGTCCTGTGGTGGCTTGTGTGTTCCTGGAATCTATGTCATGGGTATTTCCAATGGCAGCAGGGTTACCCTGAGTGAACAAGCCTCCACAGAGCTTCTAGATAGGAACACTCTGTGAAGGAGGATGAGAGCAAGTGACCAGTGAGAATCGCACGGACAGGATGCAAACCTGTCAGATAAGGAATACCTCCGGAGAGGAAGCAGCACCTGGGAGAAGCGCCAGAGGAAGAGTCCCACGGCTTGGACAACACTCAAAATGTGGCACGGGACCGGTCCTGTGGTACATGGGATCGCCCTGAGCGGCAACCACCTTGACTGCGCAGAGCAGATGTGTGCCAAGCTTGCATGAGAATCAGCAAATCGAACCACCGATCCCTCTTTTGCTGCGGTCCTTTATCTCCTGACTCAAACCACAGCTTCTCTGAGGTAGCTCTGGTCTACCTTAGCCGTCTCTAGGATTTAGCAGAACTCTCCCACCTCAAGGTGAGTCACCTTCCCAGAAGGCCCAAGAAGCAGCTCCGGGCCAGGTGAAAGACTGACAGGTGGAGGGGAGTGATCACCCTCCTCCTATTCACGGCCATAACCCCATGGAGCTGACCACACCACAGGGCGGCGGAGGAGTGTCTGGGACGACTCTTTCTGTTGCGCTTTGCCAGTTTGCTTTTCCCCAATTTTACATAGAGAGAATGAGCCAGGGGGCGACTTTCAACGCGTTTCCCTGATGTCGGCTGGCACGGTGACCAACACCTGTGTTTGTGACCTCATTTTCTTCTTCCTGTTTCGACTTCACTGCAGGTTCTTATCTCTGTGCTCTTTTGCTGAGACCTTTCGCCCTGGTGACCTTAGGGATCATTTCTCTGGATTTTATCATCACAACAATTAACCCAGTTATAGGGCTACAGCTAGCTGGACTTGGGATACTTCTGTTAACACTCATTCCATCCACCGGGTGTTTCTCTAAGCCTACTGCCCCAGGGATCAGTGGCCTAGTGCCCTCCAGATAATGCTGGTAGTTTGCTTTTGAATAATCAGGCCAGGAGAGAGAGCTTTACAAAAGGAGCTTTTGTGTTGTCAACTGTAGACAAGGCAATCTATTCAGCATGAACCCATACAGGAAAGTCAGTCTGGCAGACAGAAAACAAAACAAAACAACAACCACACACAACAAGAGTAGAATTAATTAACTCCGATCTTCTAGGGCAACCTTCCTTGTTGAGAATGTAGTCTCTGGACTCAAATAGCAACTATTCATACCTGGTTCAATTTCTTGCTGTGAGAGCTTAGACAAATTATTTAGCTGATTGGTGCCTCAATTTCCTCATCTGTAAAAAGGGGATAGATTTGGAGGGAGAGTAAAAATGAGGTCATTCGTGAAAACACCTAGAACAGTACCAGCATATAGTTAGTGCTCCATAAATGATTAATGGCATGAGAGCATCTATCAATCAATTTTTTCCACCTTAAACACAAAACCCTCCGTGCACTCAAGTGAGTGTCCTAGGCTAGAGCAGAGAGAAGTAGCTGAAGTAAGGTCTTTTCCATAAAATTTATGAGAAGATTTTGTGGAGTACTCCCATGTCTACCCCAACAATGACCAAGGGGAGGCAGAAAAAAGGAGAAATTAATTCTAACCCGGTAAGGTTTCTTATAAATACTAATTGAACTATAGACATTCACCACCACAGAGACCATAAAAACATCAAGGTTAGAGTTATTCTACCCTCCCTACCAAGTAAATCTCCACAATAGCACATTGTTTGTTAACAGAGGGACTCTTGATTTTATGAAACAATCTTTTCTTGACCAGGACTATCGCAGGCACTGTCTGTCCTTTGTCAGGTGTGGCTCTTTTCCACTGAACACAACACTCCTCATGCATGATGATGCCAGAAGCCCTCCCCAACACGCCCACGCAGCACACCCCCTTTGGAGGGGGGTGGAGGATGGCCCCAGACTGAGAACCACTGTGCCTATATAATCACATGGAATGTTGGGATGTTCAGAAAATAAGGGTTGTAGAAGGAACCTTGTATGGTCATGCCAAGGACTCTTAGGGTTACCTAGACTTAGCTGTAAAGTTCTTATCTGGGAAATTAACATCAACTCTTTAGGACATTAATATTAGAGCAAATCCATTTAAACAATTATTGGAGCAAGCCCATTTGTTGAATTTTCTGAGAAAATGTTGATTATTCTGTGTTGTCAACCATTATATAAAAGTTTATCAAATGCCTGCTGGGATTATGCAGTACTAGAAGTATATCCTTTAAGTTTATCCTTGAACTCTTTAGCTTTAAAAGATGTATTTGGCACAGTACAAAGAAAAATGAGTTTCTCAAATCTTTAACTCTAATTTCCTTTCTATTTAGTAACTGTGGGTCCAAATGGCAACTTAGTTTTGAGCTCCAAATAGTGTCTTTAAAAACAATATTATTTAAAACCACTTTTTTTTCTTTTTCTATTTGTGAGGATAAGTCAAAAGATTGACAATATTTCTGGGGGCTGAGCCCTGGTAGCACAGTGGTTGTGTGCAGGACTGCAGCCCACTGGGTTGCCGGTTCAAGTCCAGTGGCAGCTCTCCAGGAGCAAGACTGGGCCTCCTACTCCCACCAGAGAGCAGTGATGCCAAAAAAAAAAAAAAAAGAAGACAATATTTCTGAACTTCTGATCTTATTGCTGATTGTCCTGAAAGATCACATTGATTAATCCTAACAGAGGTGAGACAAGCACATAGCTATTCAAACACGGAGAGAAACTCAACACACACATAATGATATAACCCAAGCCTTCTGAGCTTGCATGCTGTTGTGTTATTAGGTACAGTCAAGTGGGCTCCAAGGCCTGGCATACAATAGAAGTTACAATAGATTGAATTGCTTCATACAGTAGACTGAAACCCTGCCAGATCCTGTGCCATCTGCTCTGTTTGGGCCCCCTGTTCTGTGTGTCTGTCTTTTTTGCTGAACCAAGCATTATGTCCCTTTCTATTCTGAGTCAGAGTGGACTGGAGTCAGAGTGGACAGAGTGCTTTGGTTGGCCCCTCTTAATAATATTTCCAAATTACATGAGATGAAGTCTTGCCATCCTCCCTTCTAAGAAATCTGCCTATAATCTTCTAAGCAGATTGGCTTGTTTCTCTGTCAGTCCAATGGACTTTCAATATTCTTCATGAACATAGTAATTCAAATTCACCAAATAATCTCATCTTCTTTACTAATTGTCCAGGTTTTAGATATATATGGGACTATTGCAAATACCATGGCCTGTGTGAGGCATACCTCAGTCCTAAAAGGGGCAAGAGGGGTCTTTTGCAGCAGCTTTTCCCAGTGCAAAACACACTGCTCTTGAGCTTCTATGTTCCTCCCTGCCATCTAGTCAATTCCGACACATATCGACCCTATAGAACAGAACTGTCCCTTTGGATTTCTGAAACTATAAATCTTTATAAAAACAAATATCCTCATCTTTCTCCTTTGCAGTGACTCGTGGGTTCAAAATGCTGATCTTTGGCTAACAGTCCAATGTGCAACCTCTTGTGCCACAAGCATGCCTTTGGGAACTTCTGGTGTCCTCATTGCCATATGAGGTCCCAATGAGTTGGTGTTGACCCATGGGGACCCATGCACAACAGAGCAAAGCACTACCCAGTCCTGCCCCAGTCTCACAGTTGTTTTTATGCTGGATCCTATTGTTACAGCCCCTGTGCCAATTCATCTCCTTGAGGACCTTCCTTTGTATCTCTGCCCCTGTACTTTACCAAGCATGATGTCTTTCTCCAGGGACAACATGTCCAGATTATGTGAGATGAAAACTCACTATCCTTGTCGCTAAGGAGCACCCTAGAGTTTCTATAGTTTCTACTGTTTTAGCGATATTTAGACTTGCATTGCAATTTGGCGTTCTTGCTAACATTTACAATTAATATATGAAACCCTTTGGTGGCCTTTCTTGTCTACGACCCCTCCCTAGATTGGAACAAGATCAACTCCTATAAACAGAAGTCAGGAACTTTTGAGCGAAGAGAGACATGCAATATAACAAAAGAGATGAGAGAGGTTTAGACCTCAAGAAGTGTAATAGATGAAGGTCAGAGTCTGAAAGTTGAGTGTGGAAAAGCAGAGTGATGGATTATAGAAAGTGATGAAGAAAGACAGGGCTAAAGGATTCTATTGCCGCAGAAAGAAGGGTTTCATATGGGAAAAAATTTTAAAACAGAATGTTGTGTGTCTTCAGTACACCAAATGATCTTAAATCCCTTTTGTGTATCACAGGCTAATCTCAAGTGAAGATGAGCCAAGAGAATTCTATGAAAAGTGACAGGATAAAGAAAATTGGAGTGAAATGAAGTTGGAGTGAAGTGAGATAGATATAAGAAATGGTTTTTTAAAAAGGAACCAATGGTTCTGTAAAATGGTGTCCAAAGAAAACAGAAAGAAGAAAAATAATTTTATGCTTCCCTTTGTGTTTATCATCATCTAATGTTTAGAAAACAGAAGTATTGGGTAGCATCCTTTAACATTTTGAATGCTAACCACTGAGATACTGAAACATAAGCTAAGAGTTCATACCTTTTAATATCTAGATATGAGATCAGTCTTAGCACAATATGATGATTCTCAGCATGAATTAGCTCCGTATTAACTTGGAGTGTATTCTTACAATACTTGAGACCTTTCACACATGAAATTTAAGGGTTCATGTGAATTTTACACAGACTCACATACTCTTACTCTGAAAGCTAACACAGTCAATCCCAATTCTCTTTAGGAGCTGTATTTTTCTAAATTATACAAATCAACAGAAGACAACTAACCAAGAGGACAGCAATATTCAGTCAAGTCAATGTAATCAGTGTGGTGATTATTTGAATATCCTTGATGCCAGAGCCTTGCCTCAGAATTTCAGAGTTCACTTGATTTTGAAATTAAAGTATGCATGCTTTATTCTGACTCTAACATAAACTACATATTAAAATTCTATCTGAAACTTGAACACACAAAAGTTAAATGCAGACATTGCCAAGGATTTTGATAAAATTTTAATTTGTTTCCAAATATTTTATTACCTATGAAATATATAATACATAAGGAAACCGTGAATGTGGTCTATATTTTACTATTTGTCTGACAAAAGACTGAAGTTTTGTTGCTCTAAGCTTACATTATCATGTGCATTTTGAAAAGGCCATACTAGGTATTATAATGTACAAAATAAATAAAAATTAAAATTGAGTAGGATGTGGAAAACCCATCTTTTGGACCCAATACTGATTTTGTCTACCAGCTGTGGGTTGTTGTTTTTTCCTTTAGACTGGGAATAATATGTTTCCTACCTACTTCATTAAGTATAATAAAAAGGTTATTTTTATCAACTGCATAAAACATTTAAAATAACGTAGTTACTTAAGTGTATTTTTTTCTTAAAAGTAAATTTTAAAAAATTTTTATTCATTAAAGGTGACTATATATGTGCTTCTTTCATGGCATTTCCCCTTCACTCTCCCTTCTCAGGCAGACTGTCTGACTGGACTTTTCTTCCACGAGTAGAAACACTAGGAAAGGAAAAAAGAGAGAAGAAAACAGTTTGCTTTTCAAATCCATCCTTTTGTTTTCATACTTTAAACTACGCTGATTAAAAGATTTTGAAAGAGGCAGCATTAAATTCGACATTTGAAATCAGGTGTTCAATATTATATTTTATTTGTTCCTTTTGATTTTGAATAACTGAATTGGAGAGGTAAGAATGAAAGCAAAGAACTGGAATGAATAAAAATACATTCCATAAATGGACCTTCAGATAAAGAAGACATTTCATTATGGGATTTTGTTTGTTTGTTTGTTTGTTTGTTTGGGGGGGGCATCACTGCCCTCTGGTGAGAGTAGGAGGCCTAGCCTTGCTCCTGGAGAGCTGCTGCTGGATTTGAGCCACCAAACCAGTGGATCACAGTCCCGCACACAATCACTACGCCACCAGGGCTCTAGCCTTCAGCATATAAGACATCACAGAAGTTTAAGGCAATAATGAATGAATGTCTCAGTGTTTACAAGACTAAATTTCTATTCTTTTTAAATTTCTATTCCTATACCTAGTTCTTTGAAAAATAAAAGTCACCTTTAGACTTTTTCTCGCTCTCAGAGTTGTCTCTTTTCCCGGGATTTATGAATTGGAAGTTATTGACATTTTATCAATTATCAAATATAGAATATATAGTTAGTTGTCTCTTTAATTGTTGTTTTGCAAATTTGGTAGTAGCACTGCTAACTGATCTAGGTGAGACTTCCAGAAACACCTGGAAAATCCAGAGGGGCTGAACTTTGG